>VXBZ01009854.1:43834-75140 GCA_013399135.1 Heliornis fulica | reverse complement strand
GGACCCCCCTGGAGAAACCTGGACCTGGGGAATGATCCCCAGGACTAGCGCAGGACCTCCCCAGAGAAACCTGGACCTGGGGAATGATACCCAGGGCTAGAGCAGGACCCCCCCTGGAGAAACCTGGACCTGGAGAATGATCCCCAGTGCCAGAGCAGGACACCCACCACCACCACCCCCTGGAGAAACCTGGACCTGGAGAATGATCCCCATGGCCAGAGCAGGACACCACCTCCCCAGAGAAACTTGGTCCTGGAGAACGATCTGCAGGGCCAGGGCAGGACCCTCCCAGAGAAACCCAGCCCCGGGTGGGGGGGTCATACTGGTGCTGTGTCCCGTTCACTGCTATCTATCGTGCTGCAGGAGATGGGAATGCTGGGGGTCCCCCCCCGTGATGTTGATCAGGGGGCTTTCCTGCAGACTGCCTATGGCAGGCTGAGCCCCACAGCCCCCCTCTACAAGGACACAAGGTCCCTGACCCCCCCAACTAGCTCACCTGGATGGGCAGGGGGTTCATGGCAAGAGTAGGATTTCCCAGCCTAGCCCCCAGCCCCCCAGGCCGTTCCAACTCCCAGGTGAAATGGTCCAGCCCCAGTGGCCAGTGAAAATTTATGTCCCTTTGCTAAAACATGCTACAGCTGTGCTGCTCTGCTCAAGAGGACATGTGACTCTTTCCCCAGACACCCAACACACCATCCTGGACCAGAGGTTCCCACCATGCCCCATTAATCCCCCTGAGCTTATTACAACAGCAAAGTCCTCCAGAAGCAGGTGATGAACTGCCAGGATAGAGAGGCTGGTTTCCAGCCCTAAAGGATGCCTAAGGGATTCCTTGGATGCTTTCCAGGCCGTGGAGCCGTGCAAGGATCGACCCAGAGAGCCACCCAAACCCAACACACAGCCCCACACAGGGGCACAGCTCCACTGGCTTGCTGACACCTGCCCCAGCACAGACCAGGCAGGCTGATCCCCCAGCTGCCTGCAGGCTTCTCGTGTTAAATGCCCAGTTACTTATCAAAGAAAATTCTGCAGCTCGTTTTGTGCCAAACTGCCACTTGTTTTGTCTACATTTTTCTCTGGGAAATTAGAGCACAGAGGTTGATTGTTTTTCAAATGACTTAGGCGCCTGCCCATGCACAGAACCAGCCTTTAAAAGATAGCAGGGGTCTGATGTGCAAATGAATGGCAGGATACAACCCCCTGGGAACATTTGTTCCCATTAAGCTTTGCAACTTTTTGGAAAGCAAGTAGGCATTTAAAGGAAATATTTACCAGTTAAACAATAATGGCTCCAAAAGAGCAACTGAAATCACCAGCCCATCCCCTGTATTTCCTCATGGATGGGCTGAGGCAGCTGATTTAACTGGAGCTGTCTCAGGTCGTGCTGCACCCTCCAGGGAAGCTGATGGGTGCTGGATGTCCTGGCGTGGGGCTCTCAGGTGGACCTGTGTAAAAGCAGCATGAGCTGCTTTGGTGAGATCCTCCTTGGAGAAGGGACCAGAGGGAAATCAGCTCTGGGATGTGCTGGTGAAGATGGGCTCCACTGCTGGGGAGGACAGTGCAGCAGGGGAGAGGGTAGCTGGTGCTGGGGGAAGCACTGCTCCGTGTTACACAGCATCTCACAAATAGGTTTGCCTGCTCTGACTGGACCTGGCCTACCTCTGGGGAGTTATTTCAAGCTCACTTAATCTCCTAAGCAAGAAGCACAGGCAACTTTTCCCAAGAGCACTGAAGGGACTGTAATTATCTTATTATGCAGAGAGTATATTTTCTTTTCTGGTATATTGGGGAGATGAGCAGAGCCTGATATTCAACTTGTCTAATAATTGCAAAATGCATTTGGAAGCCAACAGAAAGCTTCTCCATCTGACCATACTAAAAGCACAGGATCTGATTTCCCGACCGAGACACTCACCTCACCCGCTGTGCTCCATCATTCCTCCTGGGCAGGGGTCCTTTCCTCACAGAACATCTTGGTTTCTTACTGCTAGAACAGAGAAAGCCCGTGGTCACACTCCCCTTGTCACGCAGGCAGAGAGCAGTGATCCAGCCCTTGCTCATCTCTCCCCTCCTGTGCAGTTTCAGGAGCATCCTTTGGGTCCTGGTCCTCCTCTTGCTCACAAGCTAAGGGCTACAAGCAAGTGCCGAGCAGGGCAGAAGGCCTGGCTCCACCTGACACACCACAGGGGCTTCTCCCAATGCAGAGCTACCCCCTACAGCAGTCTCCCCAGGGCTGGGTTTCTCCAAGAAGTGAGATGAATGGGGCACCCCATCCCTGCTGGCACCCTCCTGAGTGTATCCAAGACATCCTATGCTCATTTGTGATCCCATCTGCTGTACCCAAACTGCCCAGGCCACCTTGCCTTGACTCCCCAGGATCCCAATGGTGATGGTGAGGAAGGGGATGGACCTGTTGACACCCAGTGTCCCTCATGGCCCTCGGCTTTCAGCAACTTGCAGGACCACAGCACCCACACAGGACTAAGCACGCTGCTGTCCGGGGTCTCCGTTAGGGTCCTCAGCTCTTAGACAGTTATTCCCTAAGTGCACTGCAGCCTTTTTTTTTTAATTCTGCAATTATTTTAACTGCAAAACATCTGATTTTCAGTTCCATTTACTGGGTCAGATCTTTGCTCAAGCAAGTGCCCATATCAGCTGCTTGAGAACTGTATATAACCCATTAAAAGAGCATTTAATCCTCCACTCTAGGGGAAGGTTCAGTGTCCTATATGCTAATATTCACTATGCTGGGAGGAAATCCCCCCAGGACACAGCCTGGCAAAGTTCCCTTGAAAGCAGAAGAGTGATGCCACTTTGGTCTGGGGGAAGGTGGAATCTGTTGGCTCTGTTAATATCGGTGTGATGAGCTTCTGACAAAGGCAGTTAAGGGGGTTTGGCTCCCAGCTGCCACATCTGTCTGAATTTGAAGTCCTCCCTGGACTGGTGTTTTACATTCCTCCTCCAGAGCTTTCTCTCTTGCACACTTGAAGCTTACTCCCACGACACCTAATATTAATGCTTGTCTCCAGGCCATTAAATAAATGTTTCTGACCAGCCTCCTTCTTAGATTTACAATGTCGAAATCTCCTTGTCCCCCACTGGAGTTACCACCAGTGTGAGCTACGAGGCACACACAGTGTGAAGGTCACAGGCTGAGCACCAGCCTGGCTGCAAGGGTGAGATTTTTCACCCATCTCCCTGTGTCCTAGAGCCCATCCCACAGCCTGCCAAGCACATGGCACCACCTGGGCAGCGGTGCCAGATCTGACATCACCCTGGGAGCATCCGTGGTGGATTGAGGGCTGGAGGTGCGGTAGGTAAGCTCAGAGGGTGCAAGGGTGTCTGGGGCTGGGAGACTCAGCTTTGCTCTGGGACTGTAGGCATGAAGAAGGAATGATTAACAAAGGAGACTTAATAGGTGACCAGCACAAAGGTCCCACATCAGGAAACCTCCCTCTCTTAGAGAGGAGAAACTGCTGCCCATCCCAGTAAGCGGGACACGCACAAGCACGCGAGCGCTTCCCCAGACTGGGGCCAGAGGTGCTGAAGTGGCAGATGGGGACAGATGGATGAGGGACAGACAGAAGAGTGACACACATAGAGACACAAAACCTTTCAGCTCCTACAAGCCCTGGCTGCCCCCATACCTGCTGTGTACAATGGGCTCTCACTGGCCCCTGCAGCGGTCTGGCACATAACTGGAAGTACTCGCTAAGGCAACAGGAATTTGTGGTGCTTCTGAAAAAAGAGGGAATGGCTTTTCCTGCTTTAGGACAAACTCTCCTGCTCAGGCTTTTCATAAGGCTGTTGTAAGCTTAAATTAACACTTAAGTTCAGGCATGGGAGCAGCCCCTGTTTTGCCAAGCTCTGTAAGGAAAACGACCTCCCACTCCTCTGCTCTGCCCCATATTGTTACTGGTTGCGTCAGCTGCAGACCAGTTATCTCAGTGGAAATCTAGAGGAGGCCATTGATGTCAGTGGGATCAAAGCAGGTCAAACCAAGAAAAGTACTTGGCTATAGCTCTAGGTTTGATGTCACTAGCTGCCCAGTGCTGTGCATATTATGACCCAGATCTGATTCCTACAAAGGGATTTTTTTTTCCCAGAGTAAGGTCTTTGCAAGCATTAAGTGTCTCAGGACTGGTATATCACAACCAAGGGTGACCCTGGAGACATGCAGCAGCTTAGCTGTAGCTGTGTGAAAACAAACAGGGCAACAGCCTGTACCCAGGTTTATTTTCTCTTTTGTGTGCACTTATTTACACTTAGAGGAGGCAGCAGTGGCTGCTGTGTAAAAGCTGGGAAATTATTCATCTCACTAAGGAATAAACTAAATTTCACAACATTCTGCAAAATTTCTCTGGCAAAAAGTGGCATTAGTCAGCAGGGAACGGTCCCCCACCCTGATGTTTCCCCCCTCCCCTCTCCGTTTTCCCAGTGAATCACTCCCCAAGAAGCACACGGAAAGTGCGGTGGGAATAGCTGTGAGCTGCCTGTTCACCAGGGCCACCCCAGCGAGCAGCTCAGGAGAGACAACATTTCACACATCCCTCTCTGTCAGGAGAGAGTCTCCATCCCCAGCAAGCTGTGCTGAGCAGAGCTCCTCTCCGCAGTCACCTCCCAGGCAGGATGGGAATCACGCCGGGAGAGAGGACTGAGCGTGAAATAATGATTCTGATCCTCCTATTAGCAGAGACCTTTGCCTTTTCTTCCTCCCTCTAGTTTGAAACCTCAGGTTAACTCTTCCCTTATGTTCTGCCGTGCCCTTCTGTGACTGTGAGTCAGGTTCGTTTACTCTAATTTGTTGCAGTTTGTAAATCTGTCTCCCCAGAGCCAGCCCCATCTGCAGGAGCAGAGTCTGGGAAACGGCTCAAGTGAGTCTGCAGCCCACATTCAATCGCTCTTCCTTACCTCTAGGGGAAACTGCGCAGAGCTGGTTGTTTAACGGCAAAGAGGGGGACTAGCTCCATCAGCAGAATGAATGCTGGATCACAGGGAGCAACATTCAAAACCTGCCAGGGCAGACTCGGCGGTTTCTGCTGCTACCCAGAGGAGAGGTGGATTTTCAAGGTCCAGCCACTGCATCTGGGCTTCTTGTCTCTCACACAGCTTCCCAATCTGCTTTTAAATTAATATTATCACTGACAAAGCTCTCTTGTTTCTTCTGTTTGTTTCTCTGCCCAGAAAATTCATTCCATCAATGTCAGACCCTGGGAAAAAATATCCTGGGTCACTTCTACCGAGAGCCATTCACTGGTGTGGTCCTGCTCTGTATTCCTGCACAGCCAGGCAGTGCCTGGGTACCCCACCTGCTCCCCACAGCCAGCTTTTCACCCCAAAACACCCCAGGTCCCTCACTCAGAGCCTCCTACCTGCATGATGTAATGCCACAGACGAGAAGGGTGAGACCCAGGGGTCTGTAAGGCAGCTGAAACAAATAGCATGCATATCACCCTGCTCCACAGCTGCCAGGCTGTGCTGAGCTCAGGCATGCAAACTCCAGAACCTCCAGGCTCAGCCCTTAGCCAGGGCCTGTGTGAGAGCAGGGACTGTCCCTGCCTGCAGGTCCATCCAGCCCCACGTCCTGCCCGCTCCTCAGGGGCCCAATTCTGCCACTGTGCAATCTGAAATCAGCAGCGTGGCCTCACAGCCCGGGGTCCCTGTGTGCTGCACAGAGGGGAGAGCACGGGCAGAAGGAGTTGGCATCGCAGGGGAGGTGTTCAGAGAGCAGCAGAGGGAGAAAGTGAACAAGTTATGGAAAGAAAGGAGATTTGCTAAGAATTTCTATCTCTCTCACAGGTGCAAGTGTTCACATCCTTCCTCTACAGCACAATAGATAAAATTTATTCTGTGGTTTCTCCTCTCCCACAAAGCAGCCTGAGTGCCAGTGGGGTGAATTAAAAGTCATCGTGCTGCAGGTCAGGGTCTGCTCTGAGCAAACCAGCGCTGGAGACACTCCTTGGTCACCACGTGCATGGCTGACAGCAGAACCAGCCTTGCTGGGAGCAGCTGAAGGATCCTTGAAAAACTCATTTGCTCTGGCAGCCCTTTGCCAGCATTATGTGTTCAACCAGCCAGCACGACTCCTGCCATCACCTCCGCTTGAGCTGGGGCTAAAACCCACCCGGAGCCCGTAAGGGTCTGGCCCAACACTCCCACTGCCCCCAGCACCAGCTCTTCATCCCATCCCATCCACCTCATCCCCGCTGCAGCTCGTACGGTACCTGTGGTGCCCTGCTGTCCCCCGCCGTGCCGGGAGCAGCCCCACTGCCATGGTCCCCGATGGTTCCCGGAGGCCCATCCCTGGCTGCCCCGGGGTCGGTGGGCCTGGAGGCCCGTCTCGCACCGCCGGCATGGCCAGCCGCCGGCAGCACACAGGCAGGAGGTGGCTGTGGAGGTGGAAGGGCGGCTTTTTATGCTTTTCTTCCTGTATAAATCAGGCCGGGGATGGACAATCCCAGACAGGACTTCCTGTGTGTGTTGTGCGCTGATAACGGGCCCCGCGAGGAGAACAAACACGGCCGCCCCTCACCCAGAGGGGGAGAGGGGCTCTGGGGCGGCACCCCCACACCGTGACCATTGGGGATGGCCACAGTGTGACAAAATGGAGGGGAGGCAGCTGTGTGTCCCTGGGGAGGGAGATGGACACCTGCCTGCCAGGGCTCCCTGCCTGCACCCCACTACAGGAGTAAGATGGCTGCTGCCTCCTGCCCTCCCTCCTCACTGGCACGGGGCATGTTTCAGCAGCCCCCGCCATGGCCACCCCCCATTTCCCCTCAGAGGGGGCATGCAGGGGGCAGTGGGGACCCTTGCAGCACTGGGCCTTCTCTTAGAGCCTGTGCCAAACATGGCGGGGCCAGGGGCCATCTTCTCAAGAGGGAACCATGTTGATGTTGGACATCAGTGGAGAACATCCAGGGTTATTTATGACCTCCCAAAATTTGGGTTACAGCAGTCAATCAGTTTATTGGATGCTTTGTCACCCCCATTACACTGTCCCTGTGTTGGGAAAGAGCAAGGTACGGGCAGTTTGGGTGACTGAACGTGCAGGACATCACCCAGCAAAGATGGTGTCTTCAACGCTGGGCAGCAGAGAGGGGTGTGAGAACAACTGCCCCAGCTCTGTGATTTTCAAGGCTGTTCTGGTGCAAAGTACATTGTGATTTCAAATTAAACACATGTGTCTGGGTGACTTTGGTTCTGGGTAGCCAAAGGAGGATTAGCACACTTCTAATTGGCATTTAAGACTTTGATCCAGACTCGCTGCTAGGAAAGGAGACACTCTGGAACCCGAGGGCTGTGGAGATCATAATTATTTCTCAGCTCAATCAGAGGATACAATCAGGCCATCAAGCAAGTGGCCCTGTGGTTGCCAGGCTGTTTGTTGAGACCCCCCACTGAAGCCCCTGTGTTTTCCTCCTGTCCTGGCTGAGTGCACGGCGTGGTTCTGGGGATGCCCGTCACCTGGGGTGCCCCCAGAGCACAGCCACGTCCCCAGCTCATGCCACACACTCCTGGGTCCCCATGGTCTGGGCAGCTTGTGCACAGGCTTACAGAGAGCAGAGGATTCCTCCCACCCTTATTCAGCAAAACATTACTCTTGGGCAAGTCCCCCGGGAGTCACAAAATATTCCTGTGTTTATTTATATAAATGCATGGCTAAAGAAAGACCCCACTTGTTTTCCTTGGCAGGCAGGTTTTTAAAGGCTGTTTTTTGCTGCCCATCGTTCTGAGCAGCAATAGGTGACTTTACACCACGTGCTGCTTGCTGGAAGCATCACCACTCGTGGACTGTCCACAGACATCTCTTCTAGGCAAAGGAACGTGCTTGCTCTCCGTTGGGCGTGAAACGAGGTGTGTTAGTGTGTGCCCCGAAGCCTGTGAACAGGCAGGGGGAATTCTACATCCAAATTCTATCAGTTGTAGCAACCACCACTTGGCCCTGTACCATCTCCCTCATGTCCTCTGCCCCGGGATAGGCGCAGGTCACGGTGGGCTGTCGGCCACCCGCACGCGGAGCCGAGCACGGAGCAGGACACTGCTCTGGCCTCATCAGTGGAGCTGCAGGAGTGAAGAGGGATGTGTGTAAAATGTTTCCTGTTTACCCAGTCTTCAGTATCTTTAGTAGGAGCTGCTCTAGCGGGAAGTGGTCAGCAGGGGCCATAGGAATGGGTGTTTTTTACATCTGAAGTGACGCTTGGTCTTGCGGCGCTGGCGCCACCCTCCCATGGGTGCTGGGGAAGCCAGGGCACCAGCCAAGGCTCAGTTCCGTGTGCGAGAGGGAGGGTTGGATGGAGACACAGGGTGTTGGTGCCACACACCCAGCTGTGTGTGGCCGTGCCACCAGCCCTGCCTCACCTCCCCCTGGTCCCCAGCCCTCCTCTGGCATCCTCTGCAGCACACACCGAGGCACAGGCTCCCAGCCAGCCTCCCCAGGCCATCACGAGTGACCTGTTCGATAGCCCCGGTGGCAGGAGCAGAGGGACCCTCCAAAGGCAGAGCACACAGATGGGCCAGCAGCCCCCAGCCCCAACACGTGCTTTTCCAAGGGCTGCACAGCCCCTTCTGCCTCTGCTCAGCTGCATTCAGGGCCTGTCAGGCGTGAATTGAGTAGGGGGATGGAGGGAGCTTTAGTTCCTCATTAGCACTAGTCAATTAGTGTGGCTCAATTAGTGGTCAGCTGATGTGGCTGCCTTGAATACCCCCTGCCCACGTTGATCCCTTTGAGTTTGAGACCATGTTTAGTTTACAATCAGTTTTCCTCCATGGTTTTGCTGCAGGAGGTTTCCCCCTTCAGTGTGTCTCTTCCTTGAGTCCCAGCTGCTCCTGAGAAGCTCAGTCCTGCCTGGCTTGTTTTATTGGCCCTTTAGGGCTGCTCTCAGCGTGCTGCTCTTCGCTGTGATGCTGCAGGGTTTAACTGGCAAAGGAGCAAATATCAGGGAAAATGCTTTCCCTCAGCAACATTTGATACTTTAAATAATAAAGCCAATTACCAAGCAGCAATTAAAATCAGATGGCAAGAACTCCAGCTTCGGTTTGTCCGGCTTTCTCCAGCGCAGTGAGCCGAGGGCGGCGCGGCCGTGACTGCCAGGGGTGTGCAGGCAGCTTGCAGAGGGATAAAGCACAGTATAAAGCCCCATGGAGCTGGACCAGACCTCTCTTGGATTTAGGAGCACTGTGCCAAATGTTTCCAGGCTCTGGCCACCCCAAATCCTCAAGTGATGGCTGACTCTTGGGGAGCACTCTGCATCTGGGAATGGTCCCTGGCCATCAGGTCCAGGCCATCGGGTCCTGCTTCCCGTATTCTTCATGAAAGAACAATTCTACCACCCCCTGCCTGCTTTCTCATCATGGATAATACAAGTGCCAGACCCATCCCAGGGCTGCTTGCTCAGCTAACATCCATGAAACGCTTTCAGATGCTGACATGAAACCTGCTTCGATAGTTTAACTCATCATTTTCGGTGTTGTGAACTTTCATTAGTTTAACTCTCTTCTCAGCAGCATCAGCAGCAGATGCTTGCTTGAGAAGAGGAAACAGGATTTCATACCTGACCCTCTTTGGGGAGCAGGGGAAGAGAAAACCTTTTGCTGCTCGTCCTCTGCTGAACCCTGGTTGCCATCCTCTTGCATTAACAACCTCTAGATTTCTCCAGCCGATGAAGATGCTGCACATGAGATGCACAAGACACCTGTGGGGACCTGGAACTGGGTCCTGTCTCTGCTCTGCAGCATCCTCATGCCATTCCCAGCGTGTTCAGAGCCACCAATACCTGAGAAATCTCCCCCCCAGCATCCAGCTTTTAGCACTGGGGACCCTTCTTACATGCCCTGTGCACCACCCCCATCCCCTGGATGAGCTTCACCCCAGTCAACTCATCCCCTCGCTGATATTTCTTGTGAGACACCAGCTCCAGGGAAGAGTGGCACCTCTACACCCTACTTGGCCACTCTCCAGCCTGTGCTGTTGGTGAGGATGAAAACAACAGGCGACAGAGCTGGGCAGAGTCCAGCCCAGAGATTACAGTGCACCTCCTGCTCATAGGGAAGGTCCAAGAAGTTCTGAGGGTGCCGTGGGATTACCCACCCAGTGCAGACGTAATTAATCAAGTTCAGAGATTGTATAATTCATTAGTGCTTCTCGCTGCACAGGGAGAGTCTCCAGAGTCTGGCAGGCAACCACAGCCTGGCTGGGAAACAGATCTGTCTTCTGCTGGTGAAAATCTTCTATGAGAAGGAATTTTATCAGTGTTTTGCAGAGAATGTTGCAGATTTCAGAGAAATCAGAGTTCAGGAGAGAAGTTCCTCCAGAACTATCCAAGTGTCCCGGTTCAAAAATGGAGTTTTGAAGTTTAGAGCCCTAAGGTGTGAACAATTAACTGAAATTGCATTTTTCACACTCAAAAGCATTACTGTTAAATCCTTGCTGGTGAGGTGGGGGGTGGGGGGTGCATGACCCTGAGCACACCGGGGCTGGTTTGGGCTGGGGACACGCAGCATGCTGCAGGGTGGCCGAGGGGACATGCTGAGATGGCCAACCTGTTTTCAAGGTGTTCTGACACTCATAATGCCCCTTCTCCACACATCTGTCCCAGTAGCTGCTCATTAACAGCAAAGGCTAATTGCTATTTATATACAACATCACATTGCACGAGGAGCTGGGTCTGTGATGACAGAAAGCTGGAGGTTGACACTTTAATGCCGACTTTAAGCAGTGCTTCCTACAGAAGATTGTCAGATTCTTCCAGGACTTCTCTGACATGGAAATAAGCCAAAGCAAAGGCAACATGTGTGAGCAACTGGTTGTGATTTCCTGTAAGGATCCATTCCTGTAGGAGCAGTGTCAGGCAGCTCCTGCACGGGCAGGATGACTGTGCTTGGGGTGCTCAGCCTCCCCTCACACTCTTGCTCTTGATGGAGTTGAAGGAAAGTCTGATAAGAGAGGGGGAGAAAGTGAAGGAGACAGGCAGCAGAGACTAAATATTGTGCAAGTTGGTGTCTTGAGCACAGACAGCAAACCCTGGGCTGGGGGACAAACTCCCCTGCTCTGCAACGGTCTGGGATACCACTAGGACGCTGCAGTGCACCCAAGGTCAGGGATGTGGCCATGTCTTGCTGCTGCCTGTGATAGCATCCAGCACAGAGACAGGAAAAAGCCCAGGGCCTCTCTTTTGCTAAGCCAGCTCTGTAAAGGGCTCCTTTATCTGCCCTTTGGTGTGAGATAAGGTTTCGGTGTCATCCTGCCAGAGCAGCTGTGTATCGCCCGCAGATACCTCCCCTCGCTGCAGAAAGGTATCAGGCATTCAGAAAATATTTGAGCAAGACCATATCTTTTCAAAGCCTGTGTGCAATGGAAAGACACACAGGGTGGATTAGATCTAAGCTACGGAGGTTTTGGTGTCTCCTTGGTCATGCACATTTCCTCAGCTTGTGGGTCTGGGCTGGGAGAGCCTCTATCCTCACAAGTCCCTGTGGAGAAGGATTGCTGCAGGGACCCCAGTGCTGGGGGTCCTTACTGGGCTGGAAAATGTTCTCCCCAGTTCCCTGGCGGTTGAGGAGATGTGGTCCCTTCACATCTCTGGTCCCTGCCTTGGTGACAGCTTCCACCAGCACAGAAAGGTGCCAAAATTTCACTCAGTTAACACAGCTGTGGCTTTCTTGCACCAGAATCCCCAGTACAGATGGACACATTTAGAATCGTTCTTGTATTTGTTCTGTCCTTTGACAGCAGAGTCCAAACCCTAAACACCAGCCTTTCAGCACAGATCCCAAGTACATGTTTTAAGTTCAACCCCACAAAGTTACTCCAAATGGTCAAGCCACTCCAGACCTGCCTTCATCCTGAGGGTGCAAACAGAAAACATCCTCTCTCTGCTTTAAAGCCTAATGGGTTGCTTTGGGGATGCCCAAAGATCTTAAGAGCTAATAAAGATTAATGTTTGTTTTAAGGAGTCTGTGAGAACTGTATCTTATCGCAACAAGCCATGTTCTTTAATGTCTCTGACATCTGTGTGTATTTGAAAAGGATGAGCTGGATTTCTCCAGGATGACCAACCACCACCTGGGCGTTCAGCTCTTCTCTTCCTGCTCTGCCCTCCCCTACAAGGGACCTGGTTTGAAAAACCTTCAGTGACCATTTATTCCTCTAAAATCCTTATGCAACACCATGAGGAATGACTGGGAGGAAAAGGCATGTAATGAAAGCAGAGGATAAGGAATAAAAGCTTTGCAGGGTCTGACAATGAGCCGTGCACCATGGTGGCTGCGATTCAGGTGGTGCATGAGCCTGAACCTCCTGGTGCTGAGAGCCATGGGCTGGAGCAGCACCTTCAGCTGGTTCACACAACACTGGGTTCTCAGTGAAGGCACTGAGAGGGAAAACATTTCCCTCTCACCACAATAAAGTTATTTGCACAGCACAATACGGTGTCAGATCCTGGGGAGGCAACTTCTTCTGGGCTGCTTCATCCTCCACCAAAGTGCTGAGGACTCATCTCTCCTCCCTGCTTGCTGCTGACACCCCCTTTCCCTGCAACAATAACTGAAATTTTAAAACTTGCCAGTTGCAGAACAAAACACTTGCAACTGATTAAAAGTTTTCTATGTAAAAATACTTGGTGTATTGAAAAACGCACTCGAAGAGCCGGTTCTGCTCTTAGTGTGTGGGACAGAGTCCAGAGGAGGTCTCCATGGAGAAGACCTGAAGAATGGACAAGCCATTACACTAATGGTGCTCTGCTGAACCGCCTACACCAAACAACACTCAGCTGAGCAGAGCTCAGTGTCTATTTTAGAGAATTAATAAGGCGTGTAATAGATAACCGTCTCCCCATTAGTGGATCTAATACCTTGGCTTAAAAAGTCACACCCAGGAAACTCTCCTGGCTTTTCTGCTGACTTCACTGGATTTCAGCAACATAATAGAGAAGTGGAATTCAGCCTAAAAGTCAGACAGTGAATGCAGAAGTCAAGACTTAGGAAAAAGATACAAAAAAAGAACCGTTGACGTGTCTTTTCTCTTGTCACGTCGCAGGGCATCAAAGATGGCCGCTCACTTTGTTCAATCACTTATCTCCACCGAGGCAAGAGGAAATTCCCAAGATCTCATGATCATTTCAAATACCAGCCAGGGCTCAGTGATTATTTTTGGTAGCTAAAAAACTTCCTGGCTGAAGGGTTTTGGGTTTGCACTGGACTTCAGTAAATGTTTTAGTGTAACTTTCATAAATACCCATTATACTCAAATCAGGGCAGTTTACAATTGAGCTGGGAAGGGCGGGGATATGTTTCTCTCCCTTTTGTTTTGAGGTGCAGCATGCTAAAGCTCAGAGCTCTTCACCGAATTAGCATTCAGCTATTTTCTTGTATCCTTAAATAAAGGACTAGTTCACACAGTCAGAAATCTCTGTTTCCTTTTGGGCAGGAAAAAGGAAGCGAATGCGAGGGGCAGATTTGGAGTTTGCTTGCAAGAACAATTGAAATCCCATCCAGAGGGGAAGGGGATCTGCGTCAAGAGGAATTTGTTATTTTTTTTTCTTCTCTTTTTTTTTTTTTCTGGAAGGGAAGAGAAAATGACCTTTAGTTTAAAAGCCTGAAAGAATAAAGGTCTGAGCATTTAGAGCTGCCTGCACAAATATAGTCATAAAGGCTTCATCCTGACAAAGGGCTCCCGCAGCCGCTCGCATCGTCCTTCGGCAGCGGGGCACGACTGCAGACGCTGCACGTCGTGCTCCCCTCTTAGTTATCCAAGGTGAAGGGCGGCACCAAAGCCTCTCAACAGTTCCTGGCTAGGAGGGACAGTCTCTGGGTTTGGGGGTTTTTTTTGCAAAATATTTACCACTTCTCTTTGTCCCCCCCCAGGCTAGTGGGTCGGGTGAGATTCGGTGGATGGCATTTAGAGGTTCCCCTTGTCTTTCTCCCCACAAGTTCTATCTACTGCTGCCTGTGTGGCATCAATGCAACCTGTTACATGGTCAAGACCTCACACTGGCCCTACCATTTTTGGTCCTTTTATAGTCAACCACAAAACCCTTTCTCAGCTTCCCTGGAAAGAGGAAGTGAATTGAGGCCTCAGAGGCTTGACTGAGTGTGAAAACATTATCTGTGTGGTCTGGTCTGCAGGTCCTAACCATTGACTTAAATGACCACTGACTAAGGACTTACTCACCACTAGTCTCCACTTTAGTGGGTTCTGAATATCTGGATGTATTTCTCTCTGTTTCTTTCTCCCCAGCCCATTCAAACCATATTCCCAAGGAAGCTCCAGAACTGGAGAACACAGGAGTTGACATCTTAAAAGGTGTGTAAGCATCCTGTCTCCAAGGGCACTAAGAACTTTAGGACACTTGAGGCAATCAGCCCCAGAACCAGTCAGGGCAAATGCCTCAGTCTGGGACCTCCCCGTGGTACCCAACACTTCGCCAGAGCAACCTTGGGTGAAGAGCATCCTCTTGTAACCTGCTGTGGCTGAAGGGATGCATCACCCTTCCCTCCTCACCACTTTCCACAGCATCAGTCAGACCTGCTCTGAACCCCTCACACATCTGCTGTGAGCTGGCAGAGGGATTTCTGCCCCAACTGTATTTCTCAGGCTGACAGCGTACAACGTGCTGCAGCAAGAGCAGCGCTTTCCCAGGCCCGCTTTCCTCCAGGGCCACAGGTAATAAACAGGGGCTCAAGGGAGCACAGGGGATCCAGCTCTGGTTTGGGTTCCCACATACTCACAGAGGCTCCTCAGAGCAGTTTTTCTCTCATCCAAACAAAATATTTGCTCAGAACGTGAAGCCATGGCTGGGCAATGTCAGCAGCAAATGTCAGCAAGTGTCAGCAGGAGAGAAACGAATTAGGCAAAATGGGCCAAATTTCTCCTGGGGGGGAGCTCCTCTGCAGTCACTGCAGGAACAACAAATGTGGCCTAATGGTTAAATGATTATTCTGAGCTCTCTTGTTGCCCCCACCCTGGTTTTATCCAGGCTGACACACCGAGTTTGTCCAGAGCCTGACGGCTCACCTGGCTCCTGTGACTTACTCCAGGGCAGAGCAACCCACTCATGGACCCCCCTGACAGGACATCACAGACACCTCGGAGCCAAGCTCGGATGAAATCACCTCTTGATACTAAAGCTGCTGTTCTCCAAATATATCTTGGCAGGTTTCCACTTTTCTTCTTCAAATTTGTCGGGCCTCAACGTGTGCAGCTGGAAGGATGCCCCTGCCAGCACTCAGAGGGACAAAACCAGAGCTGAGAGAGGACCAGGACATCTTCCCTGCTCAGGTCATTCATCTGCAGAGCCTGGCACTAGGCAAAGGTGTGTCTGGAAACACGGTGGCTTCGATGACTCACTGCATGAGGCAGTGCTGTCGCTGCAGCAGGTCTGCTCCCTCGCCACCACCACCAGCTCCAACTCACAGATTTACCTTTTACTACCAAAGGTTTCAGACCAATCCCCACCACAGCCTGAATCCAGGTTCTGCATGTGGGTCTGTTGTCACTAAGGGAGCCAAGCTGGGTGAGCCCATCCCGGGATGTCACACACGGGTGGCACACGGAGCGGGCAAGGATGCCCGCTTAGGAGTTTGCCAGCCCTGTGGTTTTCAATTCTTACTTGTTCCCCTTGAGCTCCCAGCCAGCACCTTGATGAATAAAGGTAATTCATTAACCTGCATGAATGAGGAGGCCTAAACTTTCCCCTAGTCACCACAACAGCCGTGCCGGTGTGTCGGGGACAGGCTCCCGGCGCAGTGCCAGCAACGCGGGGGATGGATGTGTACGTAGCTCCACCGAGGAGCAGCTCAGGGAGAGCTTGTGGCGGGTGCAAAGTCCAGGTGAGCCCAGAGGGTACCCTCAGGTTATGGTCAGGGAAAGGACAACACAAATCCCAGTTCATCCCGCTCATAACTGGTGGGGCAATCCCCATGACCCAAGAGAAAGGGTCATGTCACAGTCAGGCGGATGACACGGAACCACAGCTGGTTTGCAGCCAGTGCAGGTTATCAGAAGAGCAGGGAGTTGCTGTCAGTGGAGTTGGGTGTGTAGGACAGGGTACCAGGAGGTGTTTTGTTCCCCTCTCTGGAAGGAGGGGTTTAGTGGACTCACGGTGTTGGGTTTGGGACCCCAGACCAGACTGGGAGGACAAGCGTTACTGTGGTGGGACCAAGCTGGCTGTACCCCATGGGAATGCTGAGGCAGGGTTGGCAGTGCTCATGCAAGGCCAAGGAGAGTGACAGAGCTGTAGACACAGTGACAGGAGCACTGCAGACTTGCCCATGGGGCTGGAGCAAGCCCATTCCCTCTCCAGCCCTTGCTTTGCCCATCAGAGGCAGCAGAAGTCAGTCCCAGACACAGCTGTGAGTGGGCACCGGGATTTCTACTCCACACTGGGCACACAAGTGTCACCCCAAGTGCCCCAAAGGAGATGAGACAACTCAGGAGAAGCTCTGTGACTGACCCAACTTTTACCAGGCAGTGAAAGGACACTTTCCCCATACTGGCCATGCCAGCCCAGCACACTGCAGGGAGGCTTCAGCTGCTTTATTCATAGAAATCCACCCTGCACAACAGCTCTGGAGCTGCTGCCTCCCTGGCACCAGCCCAGAGAGGGTCTGTGCTCTGAGCAGACAAGCAAAGGCACCAGGGCCAATGTCACAGCGGGACCGATAACATCTAGATCAGCCAGTTGGTAGCAGAGAAATCGAGTCACTGGAGCAGCACGTCGTCACGTGCCCGGTTCTTCCTGCTGTACAGATGAACAGTGTGGACTGTGCATCTTATTTTCCACAAACACAGAAGATTTTGCATCCTGGATTGGCAGGAGAGCGCTGCTGGGACGGTGCTTTGAGCTCAGATAGCAGCTTCAGTCTGAGCTTTACTGAGACTCGTCCAAGGTGCAAACCCACCACCAGTCAGTAGCACAAAAATCAGTTGGAACAGGATTCTCGTGGCATATAGAGAACTAAAGAACTTGTCTGTTACTTCTGAATTCCTCTTTCTTCCCCCCCTTTTTTTTTCCTCTGTTTTGATTTTTATTTACTTTTCTGTTTTGATTTTTGTTTACTTTTCTGCTATCATAGGAAGCAGCTCAGAGATGGGTGGTGACATACCCCTGGCTAATTCAGAGGAAAGCCTGTTTGCAAAAGGAAACATTTGCCATCTTGCTCCCTGCTTTGATTTTCCTGTCCCTGCTCACTTGCCAGGGCTTATTCTGCAGCATTAATAAGAAAGTTTCTTTGCACAGAGCCAACCAGCTATTGTGCCCAAGTGATTTTCTTCAAGGAATAAAAAGTGCGTTCGCTTCGTGCTCGAGGAGATGACATTTGTTTGATTGGTGTGTTTGAGAGCTCAGTGGGGACTACAGCAGAGAAAAATCCGTTCTTGTGAAGAGCTGTTTCAAAAGAAAAGCAACAAGAATCCAGGAGAGATAAGAAAATGAATGTTTGCAAAATCTGGGAAAGCCTTGTGCAGAGGGTCGGAGGCAAAGTACGAGAATGCACTTTATTTGTGACAAGCTTTCCATCCTGGGCAGCCAAACAGGACATCCTGCTTCAGTTCTCCTTCCTCTCTTTAATTAGAGTTGTGTTCAGGACTGCCATTAATGTCATCTCAGCATTTCCATGACAAAACCCTGTTTTGTCAGGACTATAGGAACTTGGCCCTAGAAAGATCTGTTGTAGTGTAGAACTGGAGGCTGTGACAGGTTTGCAGCCGGTTGCTGTGACATTTCGAACACAGCTCAGAGCGAGGTGGCCCTGGCTGGGATGTGGGAGCAGTGGAGGAGACCAAACCCCATCTCTGGATGTGGTGGGGTGGGCTGTGCATCCCATGCCTGAGCAAATGTCTTCAGGTCTGAACCATGGCCCTGAAAACACAACGCCACATTTCCAAATCCATCAATCACCGTGGAAACCTCTGTGTTCACATAAATTTTAAAAGCCTGAAAAGGAAACTGAATTCTCCCATATTTTCACTACCTGGAAGCAGGACCTGGCTACAGCCCCTGCTTGAACTTGCCCCTAAAATTGAGACTCCTACAAATCACTCCAGGAAGAGCAGATCCTCGAACACGCTGCCCTCCCCAGCCTGGGGCCGCGCTGCCGCAGCTTCCCGGGGCTCCCTGACCTCCGTGGCCGCTGCAATTTCACGCTGAGCCAAGTCATGGAGCAGCAGTGACAGAAATTATTGGCTTTCCCACTGGCTGCTTGACTGCCTCTCTTCCCCTGCGCTGCGGGTGGGCGGCTCGGCTCTCGCAGGGACGAGGCCAAGCGTCGCGGCTCAGCCCCACGCGCTGGAGGAGATGCTGCAGATGGGGCCTCCTCCAACCTCCTGTTTGCAAGGGTGGAGTGTGATGAGAGCAAGTGGGGTTGTAAAAGTAATCAGAGAGGGATTGAAACCACACTGGGGCCATGTAGGGCAAAGAACCTTCCCCAGGACCTGGGGTTGTGTCCTGGCTCTGTGCACACATGGGTGGGAGAAACCCTCCTCTCCGTCCCACCGCTGGCACCGAGCGCCCGTGACACCGGGTCAGGCAGACTGTGTTTCTCTGAAACAGGGAGCAGGAAAAGCCATGGTCCAGTCCACACCTTTGGGGCTGGTTTTTGGCTGGAGAAGTGCTAGGTATTATTAGCAAAAAGAAAACACTTTTTTTGTTTGTTTTCATGGTGGAAAAAACAGTCCTTGCTGCGATTCTTCCACCGCTAAAGGCAGAGCAAACAGATCCCTTTGGTTCTATCGAAGCCCCCGGTGCATCACTGGCATCCAGAGGCTCTGGGAGAAGCTGAAAGGCAACAGTTCAGCACAGGATACTCCAAAGCAGACAGGGTTAAGCTACACATCCTTTTACTGCTACTCTTTCACTTCCCATTTCAGGGAGGATGATACAACGGTCCTACACCCTGCACTAACGCTGTGCTGGCGGGATCCCCTCCCTGTGCAGTTGTCCCTGGGTTTCCCCAGGGCTGCAGGAGCAGGGCTGCAATTCTCTCCCCCAGCCCCATGAAGTGCCAGCCTCCTGCAGCTCGGTAGTGTGGCTGGGCTGGCTCATACCCCATGCCAGGCTCACCCTGCACAGTGCCCTGCCCTTTCCTACCCTCGATGTTGCCCCATGGATCGAGGGGCTGGATGGGGACCAGGAGCCATCGAGCTGCCAGTGGTGCTGCTACCGGCTTTCCTCACCCAGGGCTCTGCTGAGAAGCCACATCAGAGAAATGTTCTGATTTAACTGAGCTGTCAGAGTGAGGACATGGTGGAAAGCAGCTGGTTTGTGGCTCTTCAAACCAACTGGAGCCGTTTGACCAATTTTCCACTGGAACAAACCAGTTTGGGTAAAAGGCATTTCTGTTCCATCACCACCTGGGCTGCGAAGCTCACCTGGCTTCTGGAATTCGACTTAGGAGGTTTAGGATGTGCTGGCTCAGGGACCCACAGGGCTCCCTCAGCGGTGCCCACCGATGCCAGGCACTGCCAGGAGAGGTGACCAGGCTCCATCCCCAGCCCGTGGCCGCTGAACCGCAGCGCGGGGTGAGGCAGGGCAGGAAGGGTGATGGCGGAGATGAGTGTTTCCTGACTCTCAGGAGCGAAACAGAAAAGAGCTGTCACTCAGCGGTCCCCGCAAGTGCAGCGGCAAGATAACTCCAGACACAGCCACCATCACTTCCCCCCTTTGTCCCTGGCTTTTTTCAGGCCTTCCTGAGCAGAAACGTCCCATCTCCGAAGGAATGTCGTTGCCTCTGGCCGCCCACGAAACGCCAAGCATCTGCACCGCCCACCGCTTGCTGCCGGCTCGGCTGGGGCGTGGGTGCCCCGAGAACCCCGGCAGCCCCGTGCTGGGAGCTGCCCCAGCAGTCCAAGGGTGATGTGTGAGGCATCCCGGCATCCCAGCAGCGTGGAAATGGGCCACCACGTCCCCACGTTTCCTGGTCTGAGTCACTCGCTGAGTGCAGCAGACAAAAGGCAGTCGGGTGCTCAAGGAGAAGTTGACTCTTGGGGAACCAGGGCAGCCCCAGAGCCCTGGCGAGCAGCCCTGGGGCAGAGGACTGTCCTGTGTGTTCTTCTGGCTCCCAGGTCAGCACTGGTCCCCATCAGTCTCAGCAAATGCCACCAGCCCATGGCCAGATGGCATTTAATGGCTGTGACAGTCCCTGTTACTTGCCTGTCCTTGGCCTGGTGCGTGCTGAGCCCCAGGGACTGCTGTCCCTGGCATAAACCCCAGAGGGACCCTCCTGACCTGGAAGGAGGGACCACTCTCCCCCCTAAATTAGGCTACATTATTCCCCAGACCCCTTCTCAAAAGAAGGCTCCAGGTTTGGCTACAGATGGAGCTCTCCCTACGACTGCCTCTGTTTCTGCCCAGTAGAGACCTAAGTCAATGCCCCTTCCTCACTGGTGCAGGACAGCACCAGCCAGCTCATTGCTCAGCTCCATCTGAGACCCCAGGGCCACTGCTGGCCACGGAGCCAGCGTGAGCCAAGGGCCAGGGTGGGATGATCCTGCTGGGAACGCTGCGTGATGGGGATGGGATGGGAGCCCCAGTCCCCAAAGCCAGGAGCAGGCACGTGGTTGTGCAGACCCATAGGAGATGCTTTTGCATGGGGCAGGGAGAGGGGGGAGCTCAATATGAGCAAGGGTGATGGGACACCCCCAGGCAAGGCCCTTGGATAGCACAGCATCAGCATCCCCAAAGCCAAGGCTGGAATGCAATGAGGCTGTTTTATCATCTCCCTCCCCCGCCTCTCAAGGACAAAATAATCTAACGGTTGTAGAAACACATTTTTCACCAAGAGATTCTTCATTAGCACTTATTTCCTCTCCCAGCCCGTTTCTTGGAAGCAGTTTGTGCTGACAGAGGTGGGCAGGAGCCAGCTGTGGGATGCAGGGGCTCTGTGTGTGTGTGTGCAGGTGCACACACATCCCTTCCACACTCGATGGCCCAGGGTTACAGCCACCGGCTCTCCACCCCTGGAAACACCAAGTGATGGATTTTTATTGGAACAAGACATTTTTTTTTTAATATTTATCAAAAAGAAGAAGCCTCAGCACCTTGCAGACAGGTCCTGGTGCTCAAAAAGAAAACACTACCAGGTGCTGGAGCAGAGCATGTGCTGGCACAGCATGGACAGCCAGTGCTCCCGCTAGAGAAACCATCTTCCCAGGTGTTTACAGTTCAGCCATAAATATTTGCTCCTGTCTGCATTTTTTTCCCAGAGAAGATTTCAACCCATGAGCAATTGCTCATGGAGCTGATTCTTCCCAGGTTGTTTACTTTTAGTGTTCCCCAGAGTTAAACACATCTTTATTCCAACAGCAACTGGAATGGCCTTATCCATTAGCACCAATTATTACAGTAAACCTGTTATGGGGTTTGTGGCAAAAAATGGTCCTGTAACTGGTGCCACTGCTCAGGTCCTGCCTTCCCCAGTCTGAGCCAGGGCCATACATTGAGACAGGGGCTTCAGGGAACTTTGGCTGCCTTCTGCATCCCTTGTGCATGGTCTGGGTTTTGAGGCTGGTGGGTGCAAAGCACAGCTCAGGTCTTACTGGTTGAAGGCTGCAAAAACTGGCTGTGCAGTTTGGTTCTGACTGGCTTCAGGATGTCTGTGCAAATTATCATGAGCTCAGAGCAGATGCATGCTGCAGAGCACAGACTAAATTAAATTATCCCCCTAAGAAACTCTATCAAAAGCACTGCAGTCTGCATCTTTCTTTCTGAAACCCTACTTATGAGCACGAATCAGCTGCCAGCCAGCTCAGCCCCTGAGCAAAGCTACTCCCCACATCCCCTAAATCACCCCAAAGTCCAGATGACTTGGGCACAGATACAGGACCAGAAAAAGTCTGGTGGAGCAGCAAGACCACCCTCCCCACTGCCTGAGGGAGGGCTCACATCCTCCCAGAATCATCTCACCGACCTGTCCTTTCCCCAAGCAGCCCCCACCACGGGGTTTTACCCCTCTGGGCTGAGCAAGGATGTCCCTGCATACCCCCTCCTCAACTTTCCATGGCAGCCAGGCTGCCCCAGGGAGGGAGGGAGCCGGCAGCAAGAGGAAAAGGATATGGTGCTTCTGGGAGCTGCGGCCGTTTTAAGGCAGCGAAGGGAAACAGGCCAGAGGGTTATCCAATCTCTCGGAGCAGACATTTCCTCCTGGCACGCCCCAGCAGCACAGTCACTCGGCTTCATTAATAAATCACTAATCCCGCCCGCCGTGGCTGCTGCAGGGAGGAAACGGGAGCCGGTGCGAGCGGGGCCAGGCGCGGGGCGCGCGTATGGGGTGTGCGGAGGGAGACGTGTGCAGGTCACAGCCAGGAGCCCCACGAAGGTCCTCCCCGGGCTGGCACGGACCTTTCTAGCTCTGTCTGCGTGCAAATGATGCTAAGGTGGCACCTTGGATGCGGTCCCTGTGGCTCAGGTGACCCAGGACCACAAACACACATGGCACAGCCAGGAGATGGGGAGAAACCTTCCTTCTACCAAGTGCCACAAGCTCTATTCCCCCTTCCCAGCTGCCTCTCTGTATTTATAGCAAGACAGAGCTTTCCAAGGACTCCCAGGCTGTCCAGGACACTGTTTCAGCCCTGAACAATGTGAGCAGCATTGTTTCCCCAGGAACACAAACACGGTTTACACAAGGGCCACTTGGCAGTTTGGCAGATTATCAGCGGGCACAGGCCGGGCTTTCCGGACCTGGGGGCGGTGGCTGCCCGGCAGCCCCGGTGAGGCCACGGCCACTCTGCATGAGCAGCGGCCTCAGTGCCTGGGTCTGAGGGCCCACACGGGCTCAGACAGGTCTCTGAGTGGGCACCACTCCCCCAGATGCAGCTTGCCAGGATCTGAGCAGCACCATGACAGGCTGACACGTCCGTAGGGACTGATTTAGAGCCAGAAATCCAGCCCTGGCACTTCCCACCGCCAGTGGCTCGGCAGCCGCGGGGATTTCAAGCACCCACCGTGCTGGAAGGTGTCCTGGAGCAAACTGTGTGGCCACCATGGTGTGTCTTTGCAGGGCAAACACTGGTGTAACGGTGCAGAGCAGATGTTTGAGCACAGATAACACGGGGCATCCCACAGGACCCGGCTGTGTGCTGCTCCCCGTTGTGACACTTGTGGCACACGAGTGATCCCTGGCCCTGCCTCCTTCTGCACATGATGGAGACACTCTGTGCTGTTCAGGGTGTCTGGATGAGCAAAGATCTGGTTTGCAGCCTCCTGTGATGGGCTGGGGCAGATGGGGGGAGGGGGGGGGCATGGCATGGGGCAAAGGCTCACATTGTGCACCCATCCTGGAGTCCACATCGGCAAGACACGGTTTCATTGGAGCTGGGGGAGCAGCACAGCTTGGATACATCCACTCCCCAGTGGCATCCCAACCCCAGCTGAGCTGGATGTCAGGGTGACCTCAAGTGTGGCACCCAGTCACACCTGGGGTGCAAGGGCTCCCCATAAAGACCCCTCAGGTAACGGAGGAGGACAAGGGCTGCCGGGCGCGTGGCTGCTGGAGACCCGGCCTCCTGCAGCGTGATGCAACGAGCCTCAGCCCCACACCTCCCCTGGACATGAAACACTTAATGAAGCACTAAATGCAACGAATTCCTGCCACCAGCACCTCTTCCTGTTTTCCTGCCACAATGGATCACGCTTCCCCGCAGTCCCTGACCCCTGGGACCAGTGCTAGAAAGGATGTGACAAACTGCCCCAACCCCCCCCACAGCCTGAGGTGTGTAGGGCTGGGTTAGGGGGCTGCCCCGTGTGCCCCAAGCCCATGGCCTGTTTGTTTGTCCATCTGCACAGACACAATAGCTGCACGATGCTTCCAGAGCAGGCACGGCTGCCAGTTTCCTCTGGGGAGAGGATCTGATAGCCCAGGGGGAAAAGCAGAGCTGCAGAACAAAGCAAAGGCCACCACAGCAAAGCAAAGCTGAGCCTTTGATTCAAACCCTGGTTTTTTTCACCCCTCTCTGCCCAAGGACACTTGTGCTTCTCTGTGATCACAGCTCAGTCTCCTGCTTGGTTCTAGCAGGTTGACCAAAGCTCTGGGCTTGCTGCTTTCCCTGTGGAAGGGCTTTCCCTACCACTGGCTCAAAACCCCCTTCCTTGCACATAATCCCCCTTCACACCAGCCAGGAGACTTGGCTTCCTGAAACGTGGAGGAGAGGAAGGTGGGATTTCTGTGCCAGTGGAGGAGAGCAGCTCTCCCCAACCCCTGCAAACCTCCACGGACACACGTGTCTGCGGAAACGTCCCAGCCAGGGCAGGTCGCTGCCTTTCAGAGGCACCACCTCCTGTTCCTGCTAGGAAATGATGCTGTTGGAACTTTTCAAGATTTCAAAGTGTAAAGTAAATGTTGATCGACTCAAAGTGATGTTTTTTTTCACTCTGCCTCGGGTTGACATGACATTCCAGAGCCGGTTTTGTTTCATTTTCCACGCACTGAAGGAGTATCAAGAGGCAGAAATCCTGCCACAGGCAGTTCAGACGATTCTGACTTCAGCCCAGGAAGCTCCCCACCCCCCCATAACTGCTATGAGGACAAGCCAGAGAGTAAGAAACATGAGCAGGGCTCTGGGAAGGGACACTTATGAGTGTGGTGGGTACCAGTCTTCAGCTGGTACCGAGCAGACTCAACACTTAGAGCTGTTCTTGCAAGGTGGGACTGTGCCCAATGTTTTGGGGCCACAGCACAGCTCAGCGCTCCAACAGACCAGCTCAGCTCCCACTAAACAGACTTATGGACACACTGCCCCACCAATGCTCCCACCAACACCCCCAGAGACCCCTTCTGAGCACCCACTCTGAGTGCTTGGCAAAGCACAGGTCTGCAGCCACGGCCCCTTCTCCCACGTTGCAATCACAGCCAGATAAAAGTCTCTCCCACCCAGCGCTCGGGGCTCAGGGCTCCAGTTACAACACACTTAATCCTTGAGCCAGTTCCATGTTGCAGCTTGGGGCTGATTGTGTGACCCAGTTGTGAGACAGCAGCGAGGCCCCACGGAGCTCAGAGATGTTAAATACGTTGTAATTGGAGCCCTGGTGCCTCCACTTCTCTTTAGAAGGAGAGGCCCTGGGAAGTGAATTTTCCAGAGCGTTCCCAGGCCGGTGTGGCAGCCGTGGCCTCGGAGCGTGGCTGATTCACAAACCACCCTGGAGTGAAGATCTGGAGGCTCTTCCCCAAGTGCCTACAGCAGCAGAGCTGCAGGGAGCTCTGGGCTGGCCACAACAATTGCAAAGCGAAGGGAACCAAATTCATCCATTCCCAGTTTATCCCAGAAGGAAACAGGGAGTGGGACTAGATAAGGAGTTAAGTCCCTGGGGAAGGGAGGGGAGAGCTCTGCACTCCCTGTTCCTACTTTTGCTTTTTCCTTTTCTGTACCTTTACTATCAAATCTTCCACACAATGCTGGCAGCACACAGACCCCAGCGACACGATGCTGCCCCACAGCCCAGGGCGCCTCCGCCGATAACCGCCGCTGCCTTCGAGCAGTTGGACGTGACCTGACAACCCTCAGGCTGCTGTTTAATGTCCAGGAAAAGCCAATTCCTGCCCATCCAGAGCACTGAGGTGGGGGGTGAGTTAGAAACACAGCGACCCTGACGTGCAAGAGGCTGCATGAGGCTGCCAGCACAGGCAGTCGCCGCCGCAAGACTCTGCCTCTCCGGGTGAGCCGTGATCTGCCCTTTCCCCAGGGAGACTGGAGGCTGCTTGGCACAGGGATGTCTCTGTGGACATGGGGCAACGCTGCCAGGTGCTGTTTTGCTATAAAGAGCAGCCCTTCCCCCAGCTCTGAAGCCCTTTGGCTGTTTGCAGATGAGAGTGAGCCTTCCCCTCGCAGCTGCCATCCTCTCCAGAGGGGCTTTGAAGGACACGGTCACATCAGCAAGCTGGGGTGAGACTCTCTGAAAAACACACAGGCAAAGGAAACAGATGCAAAGGGAGCCCTGTAACAGCTTTATTTTGCTACCAAACACTCCAAAACATTGTGAGGACAATGTGTGAAACATCTCCTCGGCCTCTTCACCGCTTGAAGAAAAGCCAGTTTGTTCTCCTGAAGTTTCCAAACTCACGTGTCACAGCCAGCAGGTTGAGCTCTTTGGAGAAGGTGGCTCAGAAGCTGCTCACTGGCACAAGGCTGCGTTCATGGGCAGTGATGGGGCAGAGCTGGGGGGCATGGCGGGGCCAGAGGGTGATGGGCAGCACCCATGTGGGAAGCAGACAAGCTCCAGGCACATTTCTGACATGGCTATTGGAGTCTAAACCTCAAATTTGGTAGCCACCTGCATAGAAACACTTCTGATGCTCCTGAAAAACCTGGAGCATCTTCCCAGGGCTGTCAGCTGCCTGGGGCTGAGCCAGACCTCCCCCACACCAACGGGAGAGCTCATGGCTCCACTGTGGCTGTTCATCTCTGGCCGTGGGAGGGTAGGACGTGTCCCAGGCCTGGGGTCAGCAGAGAGGGGCTGCCTTGACATGAGGCTCTTCAGGGAGGGAGATGCTCTTGTCATTTGCTTTCCTTTGAAGTAAAAACCCTTGAAAAGGGGAGGAACACCAGAGCCTTCTCCAAAGGCACTTAATTAATTCAACTTGTCACATTAATGGCATCAAAACGGGGCAACCGCAGCAGCGTCTGGGCCTCATCTTACACCCACCGAGCCAAGGAGGCTCCATGGAGCCTCCCCCTGCATGGGGCTGATTGGCAGCAGTGGAAAAAAACTTGGGCAGGATGCAGAGTGCTCCAGGGGCAAGATGTGGCTTGGTGGCATTTGTACAGTGTTGAGCACAACGGGTGCAGCCCCCCACCGGTGATGCTGGGAGCCCCCTGGACACGCAGACTGCACAGAGCTTCCTCTGGCTGGGAGGTTTGGTTCCCCCCTCAGTACTCCTACCTCCATAAATCTGACCCCAACCGATAACCTTGGGAAGTTCTCTCTGACAGGGAGGTGCTGGGAGGAGGAGAGAGGCTGACTTTTAACCCCTTGCTGTGCTTCATCCTCCTCCTTCTCCGTGTGCTGAACTCTGCTGCCTCCCCTCTGCACCGCACCCATCCATCTCCCTGCTGCTGGAGCTGGAGGCCCCCAGGTCCCCACACAAGCCCATCCTACATGGAGGAGGAAGGTTCTTCACTCAACCCCAACGTTGCCTGGACCCACAGGTCCCTTCTCAGCCCAGGTTGTTGCTGCAGGGTAATGGGACCCAGCAGCAGGTCTGGGGCCGGCCGTCCCACGAGACTCGGTCACCCAAGGGGACTTGGGGGGGGCAGAGTGGTTATAGCAAGGCCACAGTCAGTGCTTCTGCTAAACCACAGACCTCAGACAAGCCCCCAGGCCAGACAGACCCTGACCCTTCCCCTCCCAGCCTCTCTAACAGGAGCCAGCGAGCAGCCCCCACCCAACCCGGACCTGGCGATAAACCCGGGGCTTTGATGTGGAG
Source organism: Heliornis fulica (assembly GCA_013399135.1). Taxonomy (NCBI): domain Eukaryota; kingdom Metazoa; phylum Chordata; class Aves; order Gruiformes; family Heliornithidae; genus Heliornis; species Heliornis fulica. The sequence goes on along the minus strand of VXBZ01009854.1, from coordinate 47,729 downwards.
GGAAAGGGAACTGTCCCCAGCAACCCCTTATCTCCATTTTCTTCTATCCCTGGTGTTTATGAGCACTGTGGGAAAAGGCACTTTCCAAAAGCATCCCTGGAAGAGGGGGTAGGGTGGGCAGAGGGTAGGGTACCCCAAAGCCACAGGCAGAGGTTGCAGCCCAAGCCCTCTGCAAGCCAGGCCTGGGGAAGCCCTATGTGACATCTAAGAGCTCCTGTCACTCCAGGCCAATCATGTCCCCAGGGCCACACAGGAGCACAGACACAGAGCAGGGACACACAGGCTGATCAGAGGAAGCAAGAGACTCCCTGGGGCCCTGATGGCCCTGGATCCCCCTGTCCATCCTCCAGTAGCCATGGGAGGTTTTCCTTGGATCATTCCCAGCAGCTAAAGCCTACTTGTTCACGTGGAGGAAGACCCTGTATGAAGCCCCCAGTATGGTACTTAATTACAGATAATTAATTACCTGGTGCTCCAGGATCCACCCTCAGTATTTGTTGTTAGTACTGGACAGGGTGTTCCCAGCCCAAAGAATTACCCTATGAAATCCCAGCCCTGCTCCTGCCAGGCACTCTGCTGGAGTCATGCAAAAGAGAGTTTACAATGTCTGGGACTAAATATAGACCATGATGTGATGAGGAGGAGGAGGAGGAAGCAAGACCAAGGGTCGGGAAGAGGAAAGACACACGTGCAGTTCCCTGGGCGGGGAGGGGGTTGCCTGGAGACGCTGCTGCGGCCGCTTGCGCCCGCTCCCTCCCAGCACGCTGTGGAAGGAGAAGAACACCCCACCGTGGCTGCTCACACCCTTGGTAGGGCAGTTTGGGGCACACATCTCCCACAGAAGAGCTGAAAGAATAAGTGTCTCAACTCTCCATGCCATCCACCATGGGGACCTGGAGTGATGGGGTGAAAGGGCTGGGACCTGCCCTTCACATGGCGAAGGTGGTGGGGAGAAAGATGCTGCCCAGAGGTCTTCTCTCCTTCACCCTGTTCACCTCAGGGGGTGAAAGTGTCTGGAAATGGGGTGTGGTTTGGTGCAGAAAAATCAGTGTATCCCACTGCCCCTGCAGACAGGAGGGCAGGGACATGAAGCCCTGGGACAGGCTGCCCAGGGGGGTTGTGGAGTGTCCTTCTCTGGAGATATTCCAGACCCATCTGGACACCAACCTGTTTGACCTGCTCTGGGGAACCTGCTTTGCAGGGGGTTGGACTCGATGGGCTCTCAAGGTCCTTTCCAACCCCTACAGTCTGTGATTCTGTCTCCAGGGAACGTCCAGAGCTGCTGGAGGGTGACTTGGCCCCCACCACCGCTCCACTGCCCCACCTCAGGGTCACACATCACATCAGCCAGGCAAAATCAGCAGGGACAGTGTTGGGGGTCCAGAGGAGTTGGGTTTTTTTTACATTGTTTTAATCATAGGAAACACATTTCAGGGACCTTCAGAGGACAAAGTATATGAAACCAGGAGGAGCAGCATCTCCATGTGGCAGGAAGGTGGAGTGGGAGAGCTGCTCTAGCAGGAGCTGAGCGCTTTGGGAGCAGAGATTTCCTTGGCTTTGCAAATAAAAGATTTCAAAGCTTGAAAAGGAGTGAAGCTGCCAGCTCCCACGGGTCAAATTGAGGCAGCAGCTTCATGGAGAAAGGGGAAGGAGGGTGGACACAACAAAATGGGGGAAAAACTCCTCACCAGGGCTTGCCAATGACAAGTTTAAATCTGGAGTTGCTAATGTTATATATTCAGCCAGTAATTTGCTGAGCCAGTAATTTGTATACTGGTGCTATACCAATGTATTTCAAAAGACCCTTCGTGTGCCTCACTAGCCTGGAGAATGTGCTGACTTTTACTACAGAAGAGAGATACCCCTTAAGCATCTGTTACACATGATAAGGAGGCTCAACCGAGCATTGAATCAGCTCAGGGACCTTTTATACACCAAGATGTGTCCTCCACTGTCTGACAGGGAAGACTTGGAACTGTTCACAGAAATCCCCCTGTCTTTCAGAACTGGGCAAGCCGGGAGCGTTTCTTGGAATGGCCGGATGGTGTCGTCTCTGGATAATTAATTTTGAACTCCTGGCTAAGTCGTATGAAGCTGTAAAGGGACCGGGAAGTCTCCTCGAATGGACCCCAGAATGTCAACGTGTGTTCAATCAGATAAAACAGCACCAGCCTTAGGATTGACTCAGAGAAGTCATTGGAACTGTTCGGTCACAGAAGGCAACATAAAGTGCTCGGAGTAGTTACTCAGAGGACAGGATCCTGAGAAGGACCACAGGTACCTGCACCAGAAATCATCTGGACTTGGGGGATACAGTGATCCATCCCTTTCAACCAGGGACTGGGACACCTGAAAAGCTGGAGGGATGAACCCTTGAGAGGAAGATGGAGAGGACCATTCCAAGTCCTCCTGACAACCTGTGCTGCAGTAGAACTGGATGGAGTGAAGCTGAGGATACACCACAAACGGGTCAAGAAAGGATCTGACCTAAAGACTGGGAATTATTACCCAAGAGAACTAATCCACTGAAGATCAAATTTCAACACAAAAGCATATTAATTGTACCTGATTACTTTGAGTTTAATTGTGATCAGAAATATCTCTCCCCAAACAACCTACAAAGGTCCCTCAAAAACCTTGAACAGAAGCATTTTGCTTATGCAGCAGATGTTAATATGCAGGCACAAAAAAAAAGGTTATTTGGCCAATTTAATGGACATAGGTGGAGACTTTGTGATTTTCTGTTATAAATGTATCCTGGAAACTCCCCAAAGGTATGTCTGATTTGTAGATTTCCACCAAGCACCCAGTGCTGAATGAAGCACTATTTCCTCTCTAAACTAGTTTTTGGTTTTGAGAGTCTTGATTTTAGGTAACACTAAATGTTTTGTTTCATCTTTTTTTCAGATATGAAATATGCTTCTGGGAAGCAGCATTTTCCCTGGGAAATTGTTCCCAGCCTAAAAAGAAGACAAAACACTTTAAGGGACATTAAATGCCCCCCAGGAAAGGAAGGAAGGTTTACATTTCATGGAGAGCACGTTTGCAGAGTGAACCAAAATAGGAAACATGGCAGAGGCGCTTTTCATTGAGCCTGAGCCTGTCTGACTTTGTCCTTGTGGTTTTTGGTTCAGCTACAGAGTAGAAACAGCTGTTTCCACCAAATTTCTCCCCCCTGAGCTGTCAAGGGCAGCCCCACTGCCCACACAGGTCTAGGACCTCTTGGGCTGGTAGAGCCCTACGGAGCTTCAGCCGTGTTGCATTAATTCATCTTGGGTGCTGGTGGTTAAGAGCCTCCCACAGCACCCCCCCACCCCCATCTCAGCTGTGGCTCTTGCCCTTCCAGGCTCAGCCATGTGTTTCTGTTTATTTGCTCTGTGTGCCAGCAGAGCCCCCACGTCCACATACATTATGTTTGCATATAAGCTGCAAATTTGAGTTTGATTTTGTGGGTTGGAGCCCTGGGGGCCTCTTGGCTGCCTTTGAAATAGTCACTGGGACTGGAAGGTCTCTAATACGTGGGGGTGTGTGTGGTCCTGGAGAGGTACTGTGGGGGGTGTGGGGAGAGAAGACCAGGAGGAAAGAGAAAAGAAAAAGGAAGAAAAGGTGTAATAATAAAGGAGAAAATCCAGCTGGGAGAGGGTCTGGCAGAACCAACCTCCTTGGGGATACCCCTGGCACAGCTCACTGCAGAGCCTCGTGGCAGGGACACGGGATGCTGCCCAGCCTGTGTGGCCCAGCCTGTGCCCAGGTCACAGCAGTCACAGCCAGACATCATCTTTCCATGTCCTGTACCGAGCATGACCTCAGCACCCCAAACTCCATCCTTGGAGGCAGCACAGACAGAGCCAGCTCTGGCCACCTCAGCAATGCAGAGATCTCCTTGCCTCATCCT
>VXBZ01009854.1:17226-43419 GCA_013399135.1 Heliornis fulica | reverse complement strand
GGCGGGGATGGTTAGTGCCTTTGTTCAGGTTTTCAGAGATGGAGGCAGAGAGAGGATGTTTCAGAGGGGGGTTGGGGTATAACGATGGCCTTGGCCATGGTGAAGGAGCAGTGTGAGGTGGGAAGGCTTTGGGGTGCCAAGGCTGGGGGCAAGCAAGGTTTGTTGGCTCTGGGTGGACTGGGTGAGGGGACACGGCCGAGCCACCCGCCTTGGGCATCTGTGCAGTCGGGATCTTCCTTCAGGCTGGTCCTGTTGTACCTGCAGGTGGCATTTTGGGGGGGACACGGGGTGCACTGCTCAGGATGGGGCTCCCACACACCCCATGAGCCAGGCAGGGTCTGGAGACACCCTGGTTTACCCAGGGGAGAGCAGTGGCCTCGGGGCTCGTTTCTGCAGCCAGGTGCTCAGACTGGGGCGGGTTGGCCTCTAAACCCCAGTGAGGAGCTCGGCTTTTGTGGGAAAGACATTTTAAAATAATAAATGGGCACTTGGGTGTTTCTGCAATGCCTCACACCTGGCTCTGGCTTTGTCTCTCCAGCCTCTCAGTTCCCCCTTAGGGGTCGGTGGGGACAGGGTCGGTGCCACCACCCCACAGGACCCACTGGGGTAGTGGGGCAGCCTGGCTGCGTGTCTCTAGATGGCAGCGATGGCTTAGAAATGGCTTCCAGGCCCTGGGTCAGCTTGGGGGACCCCTGAATCACAGGGTGGCTTGGGGGACCTCCAGTGCATCCCCTGCACCCCCATGGCACCCCATGTCCCACTGGTGGAGGCCACCATGGTGGCTGTCAGGGCCAGCAACTCTCCCACCGTGGAGAAAGAAGCTGGGATGAGGCCAGGACGTGTGTCCTGAAGAGATGGCAGCTGCCCTGAGGAAGAGGAGGAGATGAGGGGCCATCCTGCCTGCCCAAGCCCTCACTCCCAGCCCAGCTTGGGTGCACAAGGGGTGCCAGAGACAGAGGGCTTTGCACAAAGCCAAGGCAGGAGGCACACGGGCTGGCAGCCCCATGTCATAAAGACATGACATACCTCACCTGCTGAGGTTGGAGGCTAAACCTGTCTCTCCCTGGAGGTATCTAAGTTCTGTTCATCCCAGTCCTTCCCATTTAACCAGCTGATGAGCCAATTCCCACCCTTGGGCTTTCACACCCCTTAAACAGGTCACTAAAGCACATTTCTGACCTCTGCTGCTCTGGGTTCACATGTGGAGACATTAACTCCCAATGAGAGCAGGCTCCACATCACACAACCAGGTGGCTTAAGATCATCTCATCACATTTCCATCTGCACCTGCCATGGCTTCTGGAAGCATCCACCCTCTTGGGAGTGGTGTGAGCATGGAAAGCCTCCAGCAGGTCATCTGTCACATGCCCTGTGGCCATCGGTCCCTCAAAGCCCATCCAGGCTCCAGCACAGCTCCTTCCTGAGGGGCTGGTCCTGAGCCACAGCACAGCCTGACCCTGGCTGGGGGCAGAGAGGAGGTCAGAGAACTGCTTCTCTCCCACTCCTTGCAAGGAAACCCAGTTGAGGAAGTGGGAAAGATCTCATTTTATGCCTAGACTGCCCCAGGTTGATGGGTGTGACCCTCCAATGGTGGTCTAAGCCCCTTGCATCACAGCAGAGGAAAGCCCTTCCCAGAGCTGAATCCCCAAGCCTGGGCACATGCAGGCTGGATGTGCACCCCACTGGGGCAGGGTTGGGGTCCTCACCCATGGGGCTCCCTGGGAGGCATGCAAGCTTCAAAACTGGAGAGCAAACACCTCTTTCAGCAGCAGACATCCCCAGTATGGCCACCACCAAACTCCTGTGCTGCCCCACAGTCAGACCCATGCCATCATGTTCATGTTCCCAGTATGGCCAGTCCTCTCCAGTGCTAGGGCTGGTTACTGGACAGGTCTGCAGCTTTAAGGCTCAGCCAGGCCTCAGAGCAGGTTGCTCTTCCCAGCCTCCAGTGACCTGCCAGAGTCAACTTAGCTGAGAGTAATTAGTGTGGTTATCAAGGGAAGAGGTGGATTAATGTGGGAAAGTCATTGATGAAGGCAGAGGAGGGCAGATGCTTTCCTGGAGTCCCCAATCAATACAGACCTTGGAGGATGAATGAAGGCTTCAAAGAAAAGCATCAGTGAACAATTGAATGCTTTTAGCTCCCGGATGGCTGCTCTGCCTGAAGCAATGAGTGAAATACGGCACAGGGCACCCTGCACACTCGGGCAATTATCCCTCACTTGTGCCTCTGAAGGAGCCTCTGCCCATCGGGTGCCCGTGTGAGGGAGGAGGACGCTGGTGGGGTGGGATGAAGACGGGCATGAAGGATGCAGAGGTGGCTGTGAGTGTGTGAGCTGGAGGGGCTGAAAGCTCCTTCCCAACTCCTGTCCTCTCTTGGCCCCCTGGTTCTGCCCCACACCTCCCTTCCCACCGAGACTGAGAGGAGAGTGGGGCTGTTGGTGACCACTGTCATGCAGGGCTCTCTGGGACAGCCACAGCCTTGAGTATGTCCCACCCAGGGACTGGGCAAGAGGAAACCATGCAACCCCAGGTCTATGAGCACCCAGCACCACCCACTCTCCTGTGGGTGGTGCTGGGTGCTCCTGTGTCCCCTGTCTGTGTCCTGCTCCATGTGACGTAGCAGCCACCATCAGGCTCTGCAGGACGTGTCATCAGTGTCCCCTCCCCCTGCTCCATTTTGCTTTTGCTTTAATTGTGCAATGCAGAAAGTGGGTCGGGAAGATTCGGGGAGGAGCAGCTGGGAGGGCAGGGAAGGAGCTGCAAGGTCACAGGCTGTGCTGCAGCCCCTGGGCAGCACGTGCAGGGGACACGCTCCCCCAGCAGGCTGTGACACCAGGCTGGCGGTCACCACGGCGGCTGCGTGCCAGCACTCCTGCCTGCAGTGGGCATGGGATGCACAGGGACATGTCCCCGTGCCCAGAGTTGACCCCTTCCAAGGCGAAGGATTGTCACTGGGTTTTTTTCATTGTGCTTAAAGGAGAGGTTCAGGGACAGAGCAGGGGAGGAGCTGGCCCAAAGTCACCAGCCTTGGCAGGAGGAGACCATGCCAGCGCTGCTGTACCTGCTGGTGGATGGGTGCTGAGCCACATGGGTGGCTCATGGCACTTGGGTCATTGACCATGGCCCTTGGTGCCAGTGGGGTGGCAGTTGGTGCCAGAAGAGCACAGCCACACGCTGCTGGTGGAGTCAGGTCCCTGTAGCCCAGATCCCAGTTGTGGCAGTGCCATGCTGGGACAGGACACAGATCCCAACTCCCTGCCGTGCCACCCACTTACAGCACCCAGCAGCTTTACTCGAAAGCCAAAAGGGACACGAAGGGCTCGGCAGAGAGAGAGAAAAACCCAAACAAGTCAGAGCATGGGGTTTTTTTTTGTCACTCCCAGCCCAGTTCCCGGCCCCTCCTCTGTCATCCCCGCTGGAATGTGCCTCCGAATTCCTCGCTGGCTCGCTGCGTGCTGCTGCCGGCTTTGACTCTGATTGTTTGCAGCGATTGTGCTTTTCCCACACTCCAGATCATGGCTCGGAATCACCCGTGGCTCCGTGCCGGCTCCACATCACCCCCAGCACAATGTGCAAGCGCGGGCTTAGGCGAAGCGGCAATTGAAGAGAGCCGGCGGGGTGAAGTGGGTGCTGCGTGACTTGGCCCTGAGTCACAGCACCCCAGCTCAGCCTCCCCACCCCCCCCACCATCCCAGTTCAACACCAGTACAAATTTTAGGTGCATTTTCTCCCAGGTGCAGAGGCTGCAAACATTGGGATTTCTTTTGTTTGCCAGCAAAGCTTTGGGAACACTTTTCCACCTGGGTTTCCGCCCTCTGCAGCCCTCGGAGAGGGACGTGGGTGGCTGCAGGGATGTGTTTGCCTTCTGCATGTTGTTTTTTCTGGCTGGGGCCACATCCCCCTGCTTGGTGTCACTTCCCTGCTCCACACGAGCAGGGCAGCTGCCGTTCCCATCAGTGTGGGCGTACCAGGGAGATACCCACACCCCAGTGCTGGAACGTTTGCAGCAGGATGGCCAAAAATCAGCTGGGACCAGCTGTGGTCACACACCTGTCACATCCATCCCGACTCTGTGACCATCTGACACCTCTCAGCTTGAATCCACCCTCTGTCACCCGTTGCATCAGCAGGGCACCTGGAGGGCATTTCTCCTTCCAACACCCAAAAATGCCCTTATCTGCATCATAAAGTGGGGAAGGAGTCCTAAGGAGAGGAGTTATCTCCTGCCCAGACACAGGAGGTCAGGAACCACCTGGGAGTGAGTGGCCCGGATTGATGCACTGAATCCAGCCTTCCCAAAGGTGAGGCAGCCTCCATCCCCTCTCATTAATGGACTTCATTGACACAGTAACTCCATAAAGTCGTTAATCCTTTTCTGCAATTTATAAAAGCACAAACTAGACATGATTAGGGCTGTACAAGGCACCCAGCTCCGACAAAACAGCATCACATCCACCACCCTGATTGGGGTGCTGGTCCCTACAGAGGAGCTGAGTACAGCTGAGCTGTACTCTGGAGGGACCAGCACCCCAATCTCTGGTCCTTCAAGCCCTCCAAGACCAGCAGGGACTTTCCAGAGGTCACCCACAGCCCCAAGCACCCTCCAGCCTCCTATCTCCCAGCCCAGCTCTAATCTAAGGGCTCAGGGCTCTGAGCATGAATAAACTCACCTGTTATTTGCAAACAGTTCACCCACAAGTACTCGACAAACAAAACCCTGTAATTAAGCAAATAGCACGAGCCCTCTCCCCTGTTATACAGCGCTGCAGACTTCTGTTTGAATTCTTTTATTGCAAAGAGGTTTAACTCTTTTTTTTATTTGAGGTGAGGTAAAGGCTAAACATGGGGAGGAGAGAAAATGAGGGAGAGAAGGTCTGGATGGGCGGCTGTTGTCACCTTTCTCCTAGGAAACCCCCGCAAAGCTGCTGAGGGCAGGACACCCCCGGCAGCACCTTCTGTCCTGCTCCTGTCGCAAACCAAACACACTGGAAGGTGAATGTAAACGGTTCCTCCAGCCCGATCAAATCACCAGATGTCTAATTAGCACACTCGGTTAATCCTCGGTCCTAATTGCGCCGTTTGTCATGCTGGAGCAGGAGGTGGCACAGCATCCCCCCTCCCACCCCCCGGGCCGTTTTGGGGGTGTTTGTGGAAAGATTCTCAATCCCTCGATCTCCCCCAGCCCCAGTGCTGGGAGTGGGTCCTGCTCCCCACCCCCAGTCAGCACTGCACCCCGTGGGATGAGGATGGGACAGGGTCCCCTGTGAGATAAGCCCCTGGGGGGTGATTTCCCACCTTGTCCCACCCAGAAACCCCCAGTTTGGGGAGAGGGAAGATCTGCTGCAGAGGTCCTCAAAGCAGCATCTTCCCCCCACACCCCCCAGCTCTCCGGTCCTGACTCCTCCAGCGAGATGTTTCCTTTAGGCACCACATCTGCTTCTGGGGCAGCGGTGGGTCGGGAGTCCTCCTCCTCCTCCTGCATCCCCTCTCCCTGCCACAGTCCCGCTGGCTCCATCGCTGCCATCCCCAGCCTCCCGCAGCCGCAGCCCCCAGCCCTCGCCGCTCCCCCGCTGCTGAGCACGGGCAGAACTCGCTGCACACGCTCCACGCGTGGCTCCAGCCCGGTGTCCGTGTCACGCCCGGGTGCCGCTGCCAATCCTTATCACATTTTCTCAGCCGCAGAGCTCCCTCCTTCCCCACACAATGAAGGTCAGGGTGCACAGGGACATTTTGGTTTCTTGCCATCAAAACAGCCACGTTTTGGGTTGGTTTTGGGGTTTTATCTTTTCCTTTTCCTTCTTCCTGGCCATCAAATCCCAACTCCCCGTATCCAGCAGCGAGGTGGCCATCACGAGTGGATGCTGGGTCGGGACAGCCCCAAGCCAGCCCCACCAGCCACTGGTTCACAGCAGATCTGCCCTGCTCACATGAGATGCTGCTCACCCAGGCGAGCCGGGAAATGACCAAAACGGGAACTGAATGGAGTCAACAACCAGCTACAGCTTTGCCTGGTTTTTTTTCACCACTTAGAGAGGACTCAGTCACTTCCACGGGTGGGAAAGCCTGGCCCAGAGCTAACCCACTGGGACATCCAGGCCCAGGGGAACAACAGGATTCTGGTGGTTTTGAAATAAAACTTTTTTGTTTTGTTTTTCTGTTGGAAAAACAAGCAGTTGGCTGCCCAAAACCAAATATTTTGAGCGTTTCCTTTTAACGCTTTCAGCACCGGCCATCTGAGCCTTCCCACTTAACCAGAGCTTCTCGCCTTCAGTCTGGTGCTGCTGCTTTATTTAAAAAAAATATATCTTGAAATCAACCCAAAAAATCGTTTCCTCAGTCCCAAAGAGTGCGTTGTAATGTTTGATGTTGCAAAGAGGAGTTTTCTCTGGCCATGTTGGTTCTGCACCAACAAGCCTCCTCCTGGCTTGCTGGTACTGTCCCCTCAGCCACCCTACCAGCCCTCGAGCTGTCCCCACCCAGTGCAGGTCCATCTGCACAGTAGCATGTGTGGCCAAGTCCTGACCCGGGGTGAGGGGGTCACAGTCTCAAAGCTCTTTGCTACCAGCAAGTTTCGTGCATGTAGGTGGTGGAATAAGAGGTCAGAGGGGCCCTAGTGGTGTCACTGCTGATGTCACCTTGGAGAAAGACACTGCATGAGGAGCTCAGCCTTCTTGTTAGACAGCAGAGCACCCTCAGAGGAGAACCCTCGGAGCGGTAAGTGCGTAGGAAGCCAAACTGGTTTCCTGCCTCGGCTCTGCTGCTCCCAGTGCTGTTTCATGCCCTGAGCCCTATCTGAGCTCAGCTCTGCCCATACCAGGTCCTATGCAGCGTGGCACAGCTGTCCCATGGGGCTCACAGCAGCTCTGCCCTGCTGGGTGAGGACACTGGGAGCTGACCACCATGGTGGCCATGGATGTGCAGCTCTGTCAGGAGTCACTGCAGTGTCACATCAGGCCTTGCTGAATTTTGCTTTTCCTATTGATATGATCATGCTCTTGGCCAGTGCCCTGGGACAGGTTCTCCATGGGAAGGGGAATCCATCTGGCAGGAACTCCCTGCCATGAGGCCACCAGGCTCCAGGATGGAGGGACAAGCTTCCCTGGGAGCTGAGGGATGGGATATCTTGCCTTGGGCAGAGCAAGAGGTGAGAAGGATCAGATACAGGGGACTGATGGTCTTGTTAGCACCAACCATCATGCTGTGATCTCCACAAACCTCTAGTGGCAACATGGCCCAGGCAGGAACACAGTTCTGGGCTCCAAACACTTTGAGCTGGCCTGTGATGGGGATGGTGAAACTCAAGAGTCCCCTGCCCCAGGGCTGCATTGTCCCTTCCCACCCCAGAGGCTGGGTGGTGCCATGCCATGCCATCCCTTGATGTGTCATGCCATGATGTGCCATACCATGCCATATCATGATGTGCCATGCCATACCATGCCATTCCATGCTCAGCCATGCCACATGAAGCAATGCTATGCCATGCTGTGCCACACAGCTGGCCATACCATGCCGTGCCATGGTGTCCAAGCCCTGGTGCAGGTAAGGAGCTGTGAGGAGGTGAAGGACCAGAGCTTGCTGGAGTTTGGTGGTCAGAGCAGTTGGCAGCTGGGGCTGGGAGCACTGCAGCAGTGTGAGGGTGTGGAGCAGGCTTGAAAACCCATTGGTTCACAGAGGATCTGGGAAGGGAGGAGCAAGGGACCAGCCTGCCTTGTAATTGAGATAATTAACTGCTCCAAGCAGGATCCCACACTGAGCACGCTGCATTCGGGGCTGTGCCCTCCATGCCAAAGACAGGTGCTTTGTCATCCCTGTGGATGTACCTTGACAGTGTCACCATCCCTCCTGTCCCCATTGTCCTAGTGGGAGCATCCAGGCAGGCCTGAGGCACGCTCCTCTCCAAAGGTGCCTCCCAAACAGGTTCCTCATCCCCAGCAGACAGCAAGGGTCACGTCTGGGTTCCCCCTAGGTGTGCAGTCCTGGGACACAGTGACTTTTGGGAGAAGCCCAGACCAGTCACACACTGGTTCCCTGCAGGATCTTGCAGGAGGGTGACACCCAGGCATCACTGGGGTCCCTGTGTCCTGTCAATCATCAGGGTAGCACCGGGCTGCCAGGATGCTGCTGTGCTTTGCAGGACCAGGCAAGGTGGTGTGTGTGGGATCTGGCCCTGGGGCGTTTGCTCAGCCCCTGTCCAAGTGACGCAATGGAAAGCAGCAAGCAGGAGCTGTGCCTTGCCTCTACTTGCAGCTCTTCCAGCTCTAGGGCTCGATGGTGGAGATAAACGGCCTTGATGGGACGGCAGGACAAGTTCCAACACTGCTTCCCAGTGCCTGCTGCCAGCTTCAGAGCGTGAGAAAATACCAGGCAGGGAGGGAAGGATCATCATCACACGGATGTTTAGAGATGATTGATATTTTTATGGTGAAGTTGGGATTTTTGGGTTCCTCCATCCCTCCACGTGGCAGGTTTCTCGGCTCGGGCTTGCACACACGTGTTCGGCGCAGTGCTGCCCACGGGCGCTCCGTGACATGCCAAGGGCCGGGCTGCACCCCAGCTTCTTGCCTGTGTGCCTGCAGGTGGGTGCAGGTGCCCGCTGAGGCTGTGCACAGCTAATCTCATGGCCCACCAGCATCCCTGGTTGAGGCCCTCAAACCCAGTGTGGCTGAAAGTCAATCAAACAGAGCTCCAAAAGCACAAGTCACCCATGGGGTGCCACCTCCTTGCCCACGGTGAAGCCAGCACTGTGCACCAGCCACAGGAAAGGGTTAAAGAAGCAGCAAAGGCAACTTGTTGTTCCTGAAAATAGGGAGTGAAATAACCTTTCTATTCAGTTCTGATAATGATGCCGTGGACATCAGAGGGTCCCAGGACAGCCCCACTCCCCTCCGCTCACTTTGGCTGCCTGTATTTAGAGCAGCTCTAGAAACAGCTGGAAGGTTGAATCCTGGGGGACACCAGCTGGGAGGGACCAGACCCTTTTGGAGATGCTCTAGGACATCACATTTGGCTCCTTTCACACCGCTGAGAAGACAGAAACCAGACGGGGAACTCTGTTCTCACCTCCTAGCAGGTTGTGGGACATGTCCGGGCATAAGCCGGCTGCCGCTGCAGACGATGAGCCACCGCGTGCTCCAGCGATGCTGCCTCCATGCAGGGGATTCAGCGAGGGCAGGAGCCCTGGGACAGGTCCTCAGCAGGGTCCTGTGCCCCCTTCGAGCTCCCTCGGGAGAGGGAAGAACACAAAGAGCGAGCTCAGCTCTCTGGGAAAGGTCCCTGCCCGCTATTCAGTGCAGCATCCCTGGAGGTTGTCTAGAGGAATTCAGCCTGATTATCATTAGAATAAAGCCCAAGGAGACCAACTCTCTCCCTGAGTCCCCACCCACTCTCAGCTTCTCCCAGGGTCACCCACCGGGTCCAGCCTGGTTCTCACTGCTGTGCCCTGCTCTGAGCTGTGTCCCAGAGCTCTGCCTGGCACAGGAGGACACTGTAGGGCTGGCAGGGCTGCACCGAGACATCCTTGGATGGTGGGAAGTGGCCCCTCCTGTCAGCAGAAGGGCCACATGACCAGCAATCTCATCTTGGTGTTCCAATGAAGACACTTTTTATTGGGTCCCAGGCCCACTGAAACCAGGGGCTCCCTTGCTCTCTGTCCTGAGCCTGCCTGAGCATCCCCACCCAAAATTCAGGATGGGATACAGGTGCTCCATCCATCCAAAGCCTAAACCATCCTGGAGCATCTCATCAGTGCTTCCACTGGGACACAGGACAGGAGCCACAGACATCAGGACCTGAACTAAAAAGGCACAGCATGCTTCAAAACCAGTGTCCTAGCAGAGGAACCACTCAGGGCAAGGAGAACCCCAAGCCCAGCAGAACCTCCAGCAGTCCCACACCACATACAGCTGCTCCAGGGAAACAAGAAGGTCAATCTACCTGGGTCATCGGGTGCTCCGTGGATTCATTGGGAACCTGCAGGTGGTTCCTATCTCTACTTATGCCTGAGCATGCAAAAAGACACGACCACGCATCCTGGAGGCAGGTGGGGCACACACACACTTCTCGCCTCTAGCGCCCCCAGCAAACGCGTGTATCCAGCCGGGTCTCATCTCCTTATCGGAGCCGGGACGCGTGTGGGTTTTTTTTTCGATCGGGAATCGTGTCCCCGGGCGCTCCACCTGCCAGCTCAACCTCCTCTGCTCCCTGCAGAGGAGGAGGCTCCGCACCGTGGGATTTCTCATCATCCAGCGCAGCGGCGCGGGGAAGCGGCCGTGCCTGGGCACGTCCCCCGAGCAGGCAGCGCTCGGCTGCCCCCGGGCACTGGGGATGAGCATCTCCGTGCCCGTGAGCTCACCCCAGCCGATCAGCCCAGCCCAGGCCTTTCTTCTTGACCTTCTCAAGCTGGGACCTTGAGGGATGGGGGCTTTCTGCATGGTGGTGGCGGAGGGGAGCCCAAATAGGTGAGTTCTACCTGGAGATGGGGCACAGAGCCTGGGCAGGGGCATGCCAGGCCCTGACACTGCCCTCAGACATCTCAACAGCCACGGTTTAACCCTGCTCCAGTCCCTCTCCAGTCCTCAGTATTTACACCCAACCTTTACCACTCCCCCCCACCTCACCCCCAATTTTCAGAGAACTGATCTGTGGGCACATGAGTACAACAGCCTGTTCTCACCCTCCTTGTCAGTGAGTGATGCCAGCAGTGCCCAGCCCCATGGCTGGAGGGGCTTGGCTGGCCCCCTCCCCGTCACCACAACCGCTGTGCTGGCCCGGGGCAAGGGCAGCACCTGATGTGTGATTTCACCCAGAAAGCCCCAGTCAGCTGTGCCAGCAGCAGAGGGGACACTGAGAGCTGCCCTCCTGCATTCTAATCCCACCAACTCATCATGTGCCCCTCCCTTGCCCCACTGAAAAGGGCTCCACTCCCCCCCAGTGTAATGAGGAGCAGCGTGAGGCTGATGTACCTGAGCTGGGGCGATGCCTTGGAACTAGAGGTTGGGAGTTTAACATTATACCAGGAAAACAACTCACTGGAAGCCTGCCACTGTTCATAAATAAACAGAGGACAAGCCCTTACAAGTCTGGCTCATAGCTCTGGTGACACAAGCGCTCTCTCCCCTGTGTCCTCTGACAAGCCCTGTAAGTGTGGTTGGAGAGCATCCTCCCTGCAGTGCTCTCCAGGGCCAGGGATTGCATCTGGCAGGCAGACAGCCAGGAACAGTGTCTTTTTGGTGTGGACTGGTCATGGTTCATCCCAGCAAAGCCATGATACTTGTGGCCCAACCCCTGGCATGGCCACCTTGCCCATCCTGCATCCCTCCACCCCGTGCTGGGCACTAAGCACATTGCTGTGAGGTGGGGAGTGGTACCCAGGGATGGTTTGGGGTGACCCTCACCTGGGGAATACAAAAGCTGCCAGGGAAGCTCAGAGCAGGCAGAAATATGGTCTCCAGAGCACACTTAGTCCTTATGAGTGGTGACTGACAGCTGTCAATCAATGGATGACACAAAGGGGGCTGGGAACAGCAGTGTGGGTGCACCTGGCCTCTGATGGGGGCCTGGGCCAAACATCTGCCTGAGAATGTACTGATAAAAAATGGTGTTTTCATAAAGCTGAGATTTGGGGGAAGGGTGCGTGGGGGGGTGACATTTCCAACAAAACTCTTCTCTAGTGCCGGAACAGCAATCATTTTTATCACTTTTTGGCAGCCAACCAGATTTACAACGGCCTTTCACTGAAGAAACAGAGCTTCTGTTTGTTTTCGGGGCATCCACATTCCCAGGGTTTGACAGAAATGACTATTTCCCCCCCCCCTTTTCTTCCAAATGTTGACACAGGAGTGAAACACTGCCTCTGCTGCCAGGTCGCCGGCCAAGCTGAGAAAGGGAAACGTGCTGCTTTGCTGGAGGGGAGGCTGAGACGTGCCTGGGTTTGCCGGTGCCCTCGGGATGCTCCACCCGGCTGGGATTGCTCCGAGCTTGCACCAGCACCACGTCCCACACGGTCCCAGGGGCTGCAGCAGCCTGGGCAACCTCGTGGGGGTGGGCAAAACCCAGGAGGAGCAGCACTGCCGTGTCCTCTGTCGCTGCCCTCTTGAGCCCGGAGCAGGGATCCTTGATAATGGTTTTGCAGGGTCCCCGTGGTGGTCACAGATCTGGAGGGACCCCCAAGGTGGTCATGGCTTTGCAGAGACCCTTGTAGCCATCTCAGTCCCCATGTCCAGAGGTGCCACCAGAGCCCAGCCTGTCACAAGGCACTGGTCCCTTAGCAAAGGGGGTTCCCCTGCGGGACATGGGATGGGGAGCCCAAGCACTGAGCCATGCCCAGACCCATTTGTGCCCTAGAGTAAAGCACCAATCTGCACATATCCTCAGCAACACCCATGGGTGCAGGGCTCAACTCTGGGTTTTAATGCACCCACTTTAGGCAGGGAACCCCAGTTTCTCCCCCAGCCTCGGTTCACCCCTCCAGATTTGCAGCAGCCTTTTTGCAGGGAAGCTTTGAAGATGCTCACGGCCCTGACACACCATCCCCAGCCCATCCTGCCCCCCCATCCAAGAGCATGAGCCTGCCCCTTGCTGGCAGCAGCCCAGCTCGGGTGCTGTGAGGGTGGTGGGAAAGCAGAGGTGTGTGCACCTGCCTGCAGCCCCAGGGAGGACACACTGGGGGGAAGGAAGGAGCAGGCTGGGGCAGCAGCATCCTTCAGCTGGGAGGGGGGAGCCTGGAGCAAGGACAAGCTGGGGAAAAGGCACTAGTGACCATCTCAGGCCAGAGCACCAGGGCACAGGCAGGACAGGCCACTGGGCACGTATCTGACACTATCCCTGTGAGACAGGTGTTGGTGGGGGGCTGAGGGCTTCCTAGGCATGCTCCCACCCATCTGCCTGCATGTGTCTCCTGCAGCTCCTGCAGGAGACACATGCACCGTGTCTCCTGCAGCTGGGAGACAAACTGGGAGCTGCACCAGCCTCCCCATCTCCTGCCTGCTGCTGCTTGCATCCCCTAGGGATGGGTGATGCACACGTCCTGCTGCCCACTGCCTGCCTGTCCATGGGCAGTGGATTGCTCCTGCTGGTGCTGTGCTCAGGGGTGCCTGACCCATGCAGGGATACAAGTCTGGGGTGTGCAGAACTGCCAGCTGGCCACCAGTGAGGCCAAGGGTCCTTCTTGACTCCTGGGTCCTTCTGGCTGCTCCCAGAAGGTGCAGCAGATCCAGGACACCATGGGGGAGCTCCCAGCTCTCTGCCCACCATGGCAAAGCCCCAGTTCTTATGGAGCTGGGAGCACCTTTCCTCTGGATAACACCAGTGCCAGATTCCCAAGGAACTTGAAACAACATAAATCCAGTCCAAGACACACATCTCCAGGCTCTGTAGCTGGAGGGCACTGGGGGGAGATCAGGGGGAAAAAAAGATGAGGGGAATCAAAACCATTTTTTGCAGCCAAGAGCTCTTTTCCCAAATCCTCTGCAGCTTTTGCATCGCTGGCTGTGATTACCAGACCTGCTCTCAGCCTGCACAAGGCTGCCACGGTGGGTGCTGCCCTGGCACTTCGCAGTCACCCTTCGCAGCAGGGTACAGGTTCCTTGACTCTTTTGGGGTGAACACGGTCACCTCCCCTGCCTCTGGGTTATGACCAGTGAGAACACCATGACCAGATGATTCTCTGTCCCACCACCGCTCTCCTGCGGGCTGTGGGCGGAGGAGGAGTCAGCACAGGGAAATCTTCACCCCGCACCCCCGCTGTCGGCAGATGGTGACCAGCAGCGTGGCAGGGTCCAACGCGGCGTGCCCGGACGTGTCAGCAGATGGCAATGTTTCTGTGCTCTGCAGATCTCCGCAGATCTCTTCCTCACGGCCCACAGACCGCTACCAAACGCTGGCAGCATCACCACGACCCCCCATCCAGAAAATCCAGAGCATCAAAGTGTGATGCCCCAGCACCCTGCTAGCAAGATCTCCCGGCGTTTCTCCTTCACCCCTGCCCAGGACACGGCCGTCTCATCCTCCCTGTTGTGGTGTTACTGCTTCTGGTCTCAGCCTTGGCCAGGAAGGGCAGAGGCAATGATAAAAATAACCAGCAAACTGTTCAATTAAGCCTTTTCAGACGCTTGGGTGTGGTGTGACTTTTGGGCAAGACATCAGGGGTTGACTTTTTCCATCCAGCCCTGCTCCTCTGCACTGGCTTGGTTTGGCACGGCTGAGCTCGGCTCAGCTGCACCAGGGAGCTTGGGAGCACTAAGGGAAGCAGGCAGAGGATTGGAGCAGAGGAGGAGGAGGTGGAGGAAGGCTGTCCCAGCAGTGGCCTTAGTAAAATGTCAGCTAAAATGGTGAGCCAGGGCTCGGTGCTCTCCATCCCTCTCACCGCAGCTCAGCCCCTGTCGCTCGCAGCAGGAGACTTCTATGTGCCAGACTTCCTCTTTCGGGTGAGATTAATGAAGGGTTGATCATGGCAATTGGGAACCAGGAATGACCCAGTGGAGCCTGCTCTGAGGGGTAAAAATAGCCCTGGTGACTCAACCAGCTGTGGACACGTTCCAGGCTGGTGGTGCTGCCACATCCCCGTGCCACTGGTCCTGTCCTGCAGACGTGCCAGGAACCGGCTCTGTCCCAAGGATTACCTGTGAGAGGAGATGCTGGGACACCAAACCACGCCAAGTTGGGGCAGTTTGCTCCAACCACCCTCATCTCTTTTGAGCTGAAGCCCCATGGAAAGTCTCCACTTGCCCTGTGGGAGCTGAGCACAGCCACCTTGCTCCGTTGGGCTTTTGACAGCGCCCATCGTCCGGCAGCTCTGTCCAGGGCCACCCCTGGGATGGGGGCTGCTGACCAAGGAGCCTTGCACCCTGCCAGGGGAAGGCACCTTGTCTCCAAGCACCTGGGAGAAGCCAGGAGAGGCCTTGGGAATGGTTAGGGATTACATTTTGCCTCCCAGTGTAACACCCTGTGCTGCAGCAGCCCTGCCCCTGCCCACTGTTTGGGACTGGAGGGCAGACAGACCCTTTGCACTGGCACAGCACCGCAACACGTCCCTGCTGTGTCCCCATGTGTCCCCTTTCTCTGTGTAATCCCAGCAGGTACAGACCTTCTCTGATGCCCCAAGCAGTCAGGCACACTCGACTAAGTTGTGTGTCAACTCCACTGAGCACAAGTGTCTGTTGAGGGTGGGTGGTTACCACAGGGCAATGTGTGCTTCCTCCATGCAGGCTAAAAATAGATGGTAAAGCACAAAGAGACAAGGTGCTGGGTGCACCTCTGCGGGCCTGGGGCACGGGGGAAGGAGGATCTTGATGCAGCTTCTGGGTAGATGTTGCAAGAACTGCTTAATTCGATGCAATGGGCTCTGGCTTGGGGTCTCCTTTTTGTTTTCAAGGGAGATTTGCACTTGAAAAGCCACTCTCGAATTTGCATGCACAAACATCTATGTAGTGGGTCCAGTAATGGCAATGATGCCCTCTGGTTTCCAGAGCAATCCCTGCTTCCTACTGCATACCTGGCTTGCACACCCACAGAGCAGCACCCAACTGGACTCCCAAACTGTCCCAGAGCCTCTGCACCATCTAAACCCCATCAGGGAGCAGACAGCTCTGCCCTGCCCGGTGATTAATGACCCTCTGCTGAGATTTCCCAGAGAATCGTCTTTCCAGTGGAAGGAGCTCATTCCTAATGACATGGCCCTGACAGCTCATGCCGTCTCCTGCAAAAAGGCGCTTTGACCATCAACTCCCAGCCCGGAGGCTGACTCTGCATTCCCGATGTAGGAAGAGCGGCGATGTCCCTGCCAGCCAGCCCCTCCGGCTGTCAGCCCTGCCCCGGGGCAGGCAGAGGAGCCAGGTCACGCTGGGAAGGGGAGCAGCTCAGCACACATCAGCCCAGCCACACAGCAGAGCTGATGCCTGGCTCAGCCTTTCTCTCCTTTGATAACACCAGCCCTCCCGCGCAGCGAGATGTTCCCTCGCGTGGCTACACGTCCCCAGGCGAGACACCGAGCACACGCAGAGGCGGCGGCAGCGCCGGTGCCAACTTGTGTTTGAAGCTGAATCCTCGTCGGCTTAAGGGACCTGTGTGGTCTGAGCATCACTTCAATCCACCCCGCGGGGGTTCGTTCCCAGCACACGGAGCTGAGCGGTCGGCGCCGGCTGAGCGGTGCCGGAGCCTGGGTGGAGATGCAGAGGGGAACCCTTTGCCTGGCCAAGGTCTCCTGGCACGGGGAAACGTGGTTTGGGAGTTGGTTTTGCAAAACAAGGCTGGTTCCCCAACACCATGTGAGAGGGGTGGGTGGGTGGATGAAACCACAAAACCCTGGTCAGCCCCAAAACATCCCATTGCCACCCTTTGGGCTGGTCACTGCCAGCCCTGGGAGCGCTTGTTCCTTGTCCCTCTGATCAAAGCAAGCACAGAAAGCTGGATGAAGCCAGGGAGGAGTTGTGCCAGGAGCAGATCCTCTCCCACTTGCTGCAGGAAAGGTTATCAGGACAGGAGTGAAATCTGGAGCGGGGCCGAGGTGGGAGAGGTGTGGGAATGCAGACAAGGCAGAGTTATTTCCCCTGCGCTGCTGCGGCGCAGCGAGGCAGGAAAGACACACAAATAGACATAATTGAGGGTAAATGTCTTGGGTTTTTGAATCAACATGCACCACTGAGAGCACAATCAAAGGCTCTTTAGTAATTTATTGACTTACCCTGAAGTAAAATTATCTGCACGTATTTATCACACCCCCACCCACCCCCACCCCTTCCGATTAGGTAACGAGAATCTTCCAGACCACTCCAGTGCTGTGAGACGAAGGGAGGAAGGTGGGATGTAGGACATAGGACAGGGAGCTCTGTGCAGGAACCATGGCCATAAGGGATGGGGAGATTCCCAGCTCCAGCTGCAAGCCAAGGAGGCTTGGATGGGTCAGCAGCACCGTTTCATCCATCACACCCTCCCTGCCCAGCCCAGGAGCACAGAGAGGATCCTGAAGAGCAAAGGGAGGTGGTACAAAGCACCAGGGTTTTGCATTCACCACCAGCTCCCTGGCACAGTGCTCAGAGGTGGGTTCATTTCCCCCTCCTGCCTGAGTTCAGTTGAGCCCAGGCAAACTCATGGCAGGGGTGGCCCTTGCTGCCACCAGGCCAGCCCGAGTGACACTTCATCCTCAACTTTCCAGGCAGAAAGGGGAAGGCAGTGGCGAGAAGCGCAGTCACCCGGCCCCGAGGTCAGGCTTGGTTTCAGAAGGCACATGCAGGTTTTCTTCGCTTGCAAAACTTCCCTCTCCATCCTATTACGAAAGACCCTCAACTTGCAAAACAGTGGAGGTTTTAGGACATGCAAAAACCTAATTTGTAAAGGAAAAAAAACACACTTAAGGTATCAGTCTTGCAATGGGGGTGAGCACCTGCCTCTGATTTCACCACCAAGGCAGCAGCAAGGGCAGCCCGTGCCTCAGTTTCCCCTGACAAGGAGGGAGGAAGGCTCTGAGGGAGAAGCTATCACCATGGGGCTCTCCCCAGCAGGCTGCTGGCCATGCTCCCACTCCAGCCTGGCATCCAGCCCTGGCCCAGGGGCTTGGAAAACCCCTCCCTCCCCACACTGTTCTGCAGATTCAAAGCTGATTTTTATTACTGACAAATGAGGTGACGGATTGGAGAAGGATGATCCTGGCCCCACATCCCTGGAAAGCACCAATAGTCGCTGTGGGCAGCTGGGGGTATCCCCAGGGATGCACAGAGACCATCACCCCCGCTCAGGTCCTGGGTCCCTTCCAGCCTGCTGCAGGTGGACAAACACCCCTTCCCCCAGTCCTGCTCCCTGAAGAGCCCCCAAAACACAAGGAAACCCTTAAGGTGGTCTCTGGGAGCTCAACACCAGGGAGACAAAGTGCTGCCCAGCCTGAGGAGATCCGTCAGCCCCCCCCCACGCTGCAGCCCCGGTGTGGGGGGTGGAAGAGCTTTGCTTATAGCGAGCTGGCAGCAAAACCCCGAGAGGGAAACGCGATCATTTGTGCAATCCCGTGAGCAGCAGACGGAGGGAAATAAAGCTCCTACGCACAGCCTAGCCCACGCTTCCTTGGGGATGCGGCTCAGCGGCTGCTGTCCCACGCCCGGAAAGCTGCCGCGGCTCAGCCGGGATGGGGTGTGCTGGGACCGCGACATCTGTCCCCGCCCGGTCACCTCCCCGTGCGCTGGGGACAGGCTGAGCGGTCCTGACCCAGGGCCAGAAGTGGATGTGGCGGTTGTGTTCCCAGCGAGGATGAGTTGTAACTGTGGGGGAAGTAAAAGAACTGGAGGTTTGGCCCCCGCGCCGGGTCCCTCGGCCGCTCACCCAACCCATCTTCCGAAGTAAACATCCTCCCGGCGCCCGCGAGGGGAAGGGACCTTCTGCCGCTGCAGAAAAAGAAAATGCATGAGATGAACCAAAGCCACAGCAGAAGAGGAACATGTGCTACCAAAACCGGGCCCAGCTCCCACATGAGGGAGGATGAATCATCAGGAGGTGAATCTGCTCTGGTGAAAGACCCCGGGGCTGGGAGAGCCTTCCCACGGGGCACCACCGCACCCCAGGATGCTCATGGGGGGACAGTGTGGGGGCAAATGGGCTTTTACAACCAGAGGACTCATCTATAAGCGATGAGGGACACCCCAAAAGGAGCTACGAAGCCCCCGCGGAGAGGTGCAGGGTCCAGCTCAGCACTTGCCCGCGGCAGGGGGGTGGAGGAGGTTGTGCACCCACAAAGCCCCTGGGCTGGGAAACGGGGTGTATTCCCCCAGCTGGCCTCGGCTACCTCAGAACCAGCTGCTCTGTGCAGGGGAAACTGTGGGCGAGAGAGAGAGACAGCGGCGAGGGGACAGAGCGGCCTCCCTGCAGGCCGCACGCAGCCCTGCGCCAGCCAGGGGAAGCTGCGGTTCGCAGGCCCCGGAGCCCTTCTGCTCACAGCTCATCTCCTTGCCTGGCATCAATTAGCTTGATTAGCAGCAGGAGTTTGCATAGGGATAGATCAGGAGAGCCCCAGCCCGCTGGAGCAAAGCATGGATGAGGGGATGATTCTCCCTGGATGGTGGTAGCCCTAAAAAAAGGAGGAGGGATGGTGTCCCCTTGCCCACGTCTCGTTTTGGTTATAGGACACCCCCCCAAGGATGGTACCAGGGGGGATGGTGCCCATCAGGCATCACTGTGGCACAGGTGGGAGTCAGGGCAGCCTCAGGGCTTCCCTTAAAACCATGTTTAGATGTGCCCGTGATCGCGCTCCTCACGCATGTGGTTTGAGATCCAGCGAATGCCACAGCGCCGGTGCAGCTGCTCTGCATCCCACTGGGAAGAGACTTTGGCCCCAAAGTCACAGAAAATCTCACAGTGCTGAGCAGAGATGCCCAAATCTCCCCCCAGCCGCTGCCCAAGCCAGGAGGAGAGGAGAGCAGCGGGTGATTTGATGCACGAAGGCTCACGGGGGTGCGGGCGGGAACGGGCGCTTGTGCACACCTTGGGACACGGCTCAGAACAGGCTGGAGGTCAGCACCTGGGTCGAGCCCTGCCTTGTGCAGGTTGGGAAGTGGAGGGGCCACGCAGGGCAGGATGCTGGCGTCGTCCCCAGTGACAGACCCGTCCCTGGGAACAATCACCAGCAGCTCCGGTCGGGCCGCCATGAATTACGGACACGGTCCCCGTGGCAGAAGGCATTGCTTGGGTTCAGCCCCCCCATCTGCCTCCCCGGGGCTCCCCAGGGATGAGCAGCCCTGGGAAATGGCATTTGGGGCAGAGTAGCCATCCCAGGATAGGACCTGCATCCTCTGCTCCGCCCTGGCAGCCCCACTTCGGTGCTTCGCGGCGAAGCGCAGCGGCTGTGCCGCACTGCAGAGCCATCCCAGGGCTGTTCACGCTCCCACCGGAGCCTTCAGGAGTCCTGCAGCTGGGAAAGGGCACTCTGCCCCATAAATCCATCAGCCTTTTACTAGGAGAATGTCTGGAAGGGGATGTCATTATTAAAGTCACTCGAGCGCTGGGCTCAGCCTGGGGGAGGTGAGATGAAAACGGAGCTGCACGTGGGCTCCCGAAACACCGAGAAAGGCACAGCCTCATCCCTGCATGTGGGTTCATCCCTGTCACACAGGATCTGTCCCTATCACAGTGTCAGGGTGGCTCTCCTGATCCCACAGGTTGGAGCATGGGTGCTCCCGTGCCAGCCTACAGCAGGGTAAATCCTCACCGGCCCCAAGGATCAGTGGGGAGCCCCGCTCGAGCCAGCTGGGGACAACCCCTGGCCGAGGAAGATGTGTGGGGGCAGGAAAACACAAGGCAGGGAAATGCAGCAGCACTGGGAAAAGTCTGCTCCTTTTTTTTTCTTTTATTATTGTTGGGGGTTTTGTTCTTTTNGGTTTTTTTTTTTTTTTTTTTTTTTTTTTTTTTTTTTTTTTTTGGAAGGTGCCTGGGAAAGGAAGCGATTGTTTGGAGCAGATCTTGATGGCTCCAGGCCCCTCGTTGGGGAGATAACCAGGCACAGCCCCCTCTGCAGTGCCAACCCTCAGCCTGGTCCCGGTGGGAAATGTCCCAACTGCAGAGGGGCCAGCGGGCTCCAGCACCGAAACCCACCACCCTGGAGCCAGTGTGACTTGGGGAGGGGGTGTGAGAGGGCTCTGGGGCTCCCCTAGAAATACCACTCATGGCTGCTGCCCCTGGGGCACCTTAATGTGTCTTCATGGGGCTGCTTTGGGGGTAGGCAGGAATTAGGCAGCTTTAGTTCTGATGCTGTTGCCAAAAATCTTGGCTAAGCATCTGTAATTAGGGACTCCATGGTCTTCAGAGCCGTTACCCGGCCTGGTTTGAAGTAATCACATCTTAAATACCACCACCCTGGACGCCTCCTCCTCCTCCTCCCGACATCTCTCACGGCTTGAGCTGGAGATTAGGGAACAAGAGAGGGGCCTGGGGCCTCGCTGTCAGTCAGGAGATACGGCCGGGTTTGCTCTGAGGAGGGAATTATTCTGGGTATGAATTATGTCATTTTCCTCTCCGGAAACGGCGCATGCTCCCGGGTGTCACAGCTGGTGGGGTGGAGGGGGAGGCTCCTTCCCCGGCACGTCCCGGCTCCCCGACCTTTCCAGGTCTCCCAATGCTGAGAAGAACAACAGGAGTGGCTGGAGGGAGAAGGAGAACGAGCAGTGGCTCCTCTCCACTCTCCCTCCAACCCATTTACTCGCTGCCCTGGAAGGCTGTGGCCGCAGTTGTGCCGGGGCCGTGCCGACGGGCTCAGCTGTGCAGGGGGTGCAGGGGAGCCAGGACCATAATCCAGGCTGGCAACCCAGGGGGAGATGCGAGTCAGATCAAAGGCCCTTAAGCCCCTCTCCCACCCCCCTCCCCGGCAGCACCCACCAGGGTCCGGGCTCTGCGGCACGTGGAGCATCCCAGGAATCAGAGCAAGTGGTGGGGGGGCTGCGTCCCCTTGCCCTTGGTGGGAGGGTTAAAGATAGTAACTGGGAGACAGAGCTCTGGAGAGGTCAGGAGCATCTGCCCCGTGCCTGGCTCAGAGCCGGTCGGCAGCCGAGCCGGGTTGGGGTGCAGCACCCCTCCCCCTCGCCAGCACCCCGCAGCCCCCAGCGCGCGCCTTGAGCCCCGCACATCATCCTGGCCCTTGGCAGACGCCGTCAAAGGGAGCATTTAGGGCCGTGCTGGCACCCTTGGCAGGCACCAGGGCGGGCGGCCGGGCCAGCTGCTGCCGCTGGCGCCAGAGCCGGCGGCACGGGCTGCGGGGCAGGTGGACGGCTGGCTCGGCCGCCTCGCTCCCCACACAGGCTCCCCTTTCTCCGGGGCAGAATCGGATCTCAGTGAATCCTCCTGATTGATTTGGCGGCGTTTCCTCAAATGGTTTTTCCCTGCAAGCGTGTCCGTGCAGCCTCTCCCCCCTCCCACCGCCGGCACAGCCTGGGTGCTCGCGGGTCCCTCCAGTGCGGGCGGCGTAGCCAGCTCCGTGGGACACCCCACAGCTGCCTGGGGGATGGGATGACTGAGCATTTTTGGGGAGAGGCCAAGTGCAAGGGGAAACGGTTTGCAGCACCCAGGGAAGTTTCTGGGTGCAAGGAGTGCCCTCGAAAGACCTCACCTGGAGTGCTGTGTCCAGTTCTGGAACCCCCAACATAAGAAGGACATGGAGCAGTTGGAGACGGTCCAGAGGAGGCCACAAAGATGATAAAGGGGCTGGAGCACCTTTCCTACGAGGACAGGCTGAGAGAGTTGGGGCTGTTCAGCCTGGAGAGGAGGAGGCTCAGGGGAGACCTTCTAGCGGTCTGCCAGGACCTCAAGGGGGCCTACAAGAAAGATGGGGGGAGGCTGTTCAGTAGGGCCTGTTGTGACAGGACAAGGGGTGATGGGTTTAAAATAGAGGGAGGGAGATTTAGATTGGATATTAGGAAAAAGTTCTTTCCTGTGAGAGTGGTGGAGCACTGGAACAGGTTGCCCAGGGAGGTGGTGGATGCCCCATCCCTGGAGAAGTTCAAGGCCAGGTTGGATGAGGCCCTGAGCAACCTGATCTAGTTGGGGGTGTCCCTGCTTCTTGCAGGGGGTTGGACTGGATGACCTCTGGGAGTCGCTTCTAACCCTGATCATTCTATGATTCCATGATTCTATGAGTGAACTGCTGCAGGGACCAGCTCCTGAGGCTCACCCCAGTGGCTCAGACACACACTGTGCAGACACCCTGACACCCTCCCTTGTGCAGCGCTGGGCATGCAGAGGGAGAAGCCCCGCTCCATCCCCGCAGGCAGCGGGATCTGCCCCAGCACCCTGACCCTGCAGCATCCAACAGCCAGGCTCCCCCAGGGACCTGCACGAGAGCCAGAGCCCAGACATGAAAAGGCCTCCCCAGTTTTTCTTCCTTGTGTTATCCAAGCACAATATCAATTAAAAACCACTCTGTTAAAAATGCAAATGATCCCTGGCATGCCGATGCAGAGGGAGTCGCCCTGTCTCTGTCGGTGAGGGCCCAAATCTGCTCATTTCACTATCTTGCCTCCTTGGAAATATTAATTAAATCCTCCCTTTGATTTGGGCGTGCTCCTGCACCCCACACGGCTCCTGCCGGGGCGTGCAAGCCTCCCCCCCGGCACCTGGCTCCCTCCCCATGCTCTGGGGAGCACCCCACACCCACAGACCTCGAGGGGTGACAGGAGGAGGAACCCCACCGAGACGGTGGGTTCCCCATGCCCACGCAAAACACCGAGGCACGTTTGAGATCACTGCTCATGCGTGGCGAAGCGGGGGGACCCCGTGATGGGAAAATCTTTGTCTTCTCAGCTCTTGAGGGTTGATGGCTGGGAGGCTGCTTGGAGATGCCTTTTCCTTCTGGGGTTTTCCACCCCGGGGTTGGATCCACCCAGCCAGCCGTGCACTAGTGTCTGTGCCTCCACTTGAAAAGAAAAACTTTAAAAAAAAAAGGAAAAAAAAAAGGAAAAAAAAGAAGCATCAGTCCCAAGAAGACGCCTTGGCTGGTTGCTGGGTGTTTGCACAGCCTTACAGCAGCCAAAAGGCCATCAGGAGACGCCTTCCCCGAGCATCCCTGCAGACCTGCTGCCTTTTACTGCTTGGGTCTCCCCCGGGGACAGCCCCCCCGCGACACGCTGCCTGCCCTGGGGGGGTGGTTTCCATCCCCGCTGGAGGAGCAGCCGGAGGACGAAGCCAGGCGAGTGCCTGACAGCTCACAGATGGGCCAGGACAGCAAAGTAGGACAGCTTGGGGAGGCAGCTCTGCCTCTCCGTGCCCATTGTCCCCTTTTCTTCCCCCGGCCCCAGCGTGGGGAGGACGCGGGGTGCTCAGCATCACGCCGGCGGGTTACCATGGCATTTCCCTGAAGGAAACAGCCAGCGGCTGCCCTGCTGCCCGGCCCCTCGGTGCCTGCTGCTGCCTGAGCACCGTTCGGCACAGCCAAGCTCCTGCCCGCGCCGGGAGGGGGCGGGGGGGGGCTGCATCCCTCCCCTCCTGCCTTTCTTAGGGGCTGGTGGACGAGCAGCCGTTGGGGAAAGAAGCGGTAGGGAGGAATACATTGACCCGGTGTCAGCTGCGCTGGCACGGCCGGAGCTGCTCCGGGGACGCGTTTCACCTGCCCGGCGTTAAAGCGGGACTTTCCTACCCGGGGAGCTCGGGCCAAGCACGGGATCATCTCTTTTGCTGCTAATTTGCTATTTTGTTCTTGCTGCTACGGCAAATATTTGTGTGTGGTATGTGTGGAGAAGTTCCTCCTTTGTTCCACAGCCTCTCCCTTTGCCAGTCCCTGCAGCAAAAGAAGTCTGGGCTGACTGGTGATGCAAAGCGGTTTGGCAAGAAAGATCCTGTCTCTCCCCAAAATCTTCAGAGTGATGAGCTCAGGGCAGCACAAAGCTCTGTTTCCCACCTCTTCCTCTCTACACAAGCCAAGGGGAGAAGGGCTGAGGAGGGAAGTGAAAAGTCTGTTCTGTAGGAATTGGGAGCAGTTGGATGATGATTTCAGCCCTGCACTTTTGCAGACTCCGCTGTGGCAGAACCAGAGGAGCTGCTGCCTCCTAAGGCAGGGGAGCAAATGGTTCAAAGGCTCTGCTGGAAGCATGAGTGACCTGAGGAACCCCTGAGTCCCAGGTCAGGGCACATGGACTCGTTGAAGAGCTGCTGCCCCATCTCAAAGGCTTGTTCCTCCTGCACGCAGAGCACTGGGAGCAAAGACCTCCAGGAAAATCAGATGCTTTCAGGGGATGCTGAGCCACCCTGCAGCCCTGCACAGCCCACCCAGTGCCCCCTCCAGCCACAGGCACTGCCTGGTACAGGGAGGTGTTGGAGGGATGGGAGGGACCCTTTGCACACCCTACTTCACCCCGTGCTCCCCACAGAGCCCCAAAATGAGGGCAAACATGATGCCAAATCCAACCCTGAAGCTAGAAACCAAAATTCATTTGCTTTGTTAATTACCTAATTACTCTGAAGATAAAAAACTGAGAGTGTCTCACAGGCCCTTTCAGTCCA
Organism: Heliornis fulica; assembly: GCA_013399135.1. Taxonomy (NCBI): domain Eukaryota; kingdom Metazoa; phylum Chordata; class Aves; order Gruiformes; family Heliornithidae; genus Heliornis; species Heliornis fulica. The sequence goes on along the minus strand of VXBZ01009854.1, from coordinate 18,459 downwards.
CTGGATGCCAGATACCTCCAGACTTCGAGCCCAGCCACACCACAGCAGATTGATTTTGGGGTGACTCATGCAGGGGCTCCCTCCTGCTCCAGACACTGCCACTGAGCTGGGCAGCCCCCAAACCCCAGCTCGACTCCCACCCAGCTCAACTCCCACCCGCCAGAGCCAGGAGAGGAATGTGGCCTCCAGAACCATGTTAATTACGATTGCTCCTTGCTGCCGCGCCAGCCAGAGGATGAGATTCCCTTGAGGAATTCCCTGTAGGAGCAGCAGCTGTGAGCTTTGCAGATGCCCAGCTCCCCAACACGGGGTCCAGAACATGCCATCCCAGTGCCACAGGTGCCCCTGCATCCACCTGCTGCCATCCCACAGCACCAAGACGTGGCACAGTAAAGGGAGGCTGGGGAACAGCGCTTCTTCCCCACACCCTCCCATTGCGAGGATATGTCCAGGCATATTCCCCATCACTAAGGTGCAGCCACCCAAAACTCACTCACTTGGAGTTCAAGTGTGCAGAGACATCCTGGGGTGCACGGAGAGGGGACTGTGACACCTGTGTGGACATGTCACCCACGCCCGGCGTTCCTGCACCCACCTCGGGAGCACCAGAAACCCTCTTGGGTTGGAAAGAAAAGGGTCTCATCTGGGTTAATCCCAGCCAGCCCCCCCCAGCATGGTCAGCCCTCCCCATCCTGCCCTGGAGGTGCTCAGGCCGGGGGTGGTTTGGTGCCGGAGGTCCCTGGGCCGGGCTGGCCACCGCGTTTCCGCAGACAGGCTGGTTTCACAGGGTGGGCACGTTTCCAGCTGGGGCCCAGCCAAAACCAACCCATTCGTTACAGTCCTGAGCTCAGACTGGGCTTTACAGCAACCACAGTCCCAGAGCAGAGGGAAAGATGCCCAAGCTTGGCTGACCCGTGGCTCCTGCCCTCCCCAGCCACCCGTGTCCCTTGCCCTCCCCAGCCACCCGTGTCCCTCTGGCGCTGGCCAGCTCACGATCTGTGGTGCCACAGCTCTGGTAGAGGAGCCCAGGAGGCACAGCCAGCAGCATCCTGCTCAGCACCGGGGCTTATCGGGGTAGTGAGGCCCCCACTTCCAAGGCAGACGCCCCTCCTTGCCTTGTGGGACCCACAGGAAGCCCGGGAAGGGTGGACCTCCCATCAGTGATGCTCTGGAGAGCAGACGCTCTGCGCTTGGGCTTCCCACTGAGACACGGCTGCAGCCAGCCCACGCAGG
>VXBZ01009851.1:56109-74493 GCA_013399135.1 Heliornis fulica | reverse complement strand
CCCCCCCTCCACCGTGGGCCGTAATGAGCCCAGAGCTCGTTGCGGGGTGCTGGCAGCCCGGTTCACTCCAGCGCCACCGTCCATCATCCGCGGAGCCCCTGACGCAGCGAAAAGCAGCTGTAGAATAAAGCGAAGCAGAAGTGCCGCTACTCAGACCTTACTTGAGTTCAGCCGAGGAAGAAGAGGTGAATCCACAGCAGTGAGTCGGGATGAAGCACTGCTGAGCTCAGCGGTTTGTGCCACCAGTATCTTCCCCCAGTCGGGGGNTGAGGGGGTGCCAAATAGCCCCCAGCCTCTTCCTCTCCCCCCTGCCCCCGTGCCGCTTGGCACGCGTGCCGTGCAGATGCCAAGCTGTGGAAGGGTGGGTTTTTTTATTATTATTTTTTTTTCTGTGGTTTTTCTTTCCTATTTTTATTTTTTTTCCCCCCTGCTGCATCTGGTTCCTCAGCAGAGTCTGCAGGCAGTTGCTCTGGCAGATGCTTTTGGGTGGCTGCCCGCCTTCGGCTGGGCTGGGGTGAGGGGGCAGCGAGAGCAAGCGGCTTCGCAGAGCATCCTCTTCTCTCCTGCGAGGAGAAGTAAATCTCCCCTGCACGGGGGAATTAAAGGCAAAGCGAAGGGCTCCGGCCAAAGGGACCTTTGGTACAGACAACCCGCTTTACCAAGCGCTGCCCCGGCCTCACCTCTCCCGACTCCCGGAGGTAAAATCCCGGTTCGTCGGGCTCAGCCGGTCCCCGGGTTGGCGGCTGCAGTGAGCGGCGGCTCCCAGCAGAGGNCAGTCGGGCGCTGAGCCTGTTTCATAGGGGTCCATGAGGAGTGATGGAGATGCTCAGCGTGGGGACCAGGAAGGTCTTCAGCATTCAGCATGGTCCTGTAACGTGAGGGGCACCTTCCCTGACCTGCTGTGCAGAAGAAGCCTGAGGAGGGGAAACAGAGCCAGGCCAATCATCAGGATTTCCACAAAAGTTAAACGAGAACTTTTAAAACCAGAATGATGGGTATAAGGGATACATTTGGTCAAAACTATTTCCTGGCAAACTCTCTGCCTTTCCAATGGAAATACTAAAACTTCCAGTGGAAGCAAGTGCTTGCCTCTGGTTTGCAAAATAATGGTTTCTGAAGGCCAGGTGCAGAGGGGACTCATTCTGTATCCAAAGTTCCTGAGCCTGCCAAATACCCACCATTTCCAAGGAGGCCAAAGGGGAGGTTAAGGGGGAAGAAGAGATCCCATCCTTGCCCTCAGCACATCCCTGTGTGCGCCTCATCTGCGTGGGTACAAGCCTGTGAAGTCTACAGGTGCTTCCAGCTTTGCTTTCTCTTCTTTCACCCGGGGACTGCCACATATCATCGCTAATGAAACCTCCTCTTGCATTATATGGTCCTTTCCCACTCGCAGCATATGCTCACTGGAAAAAAAAAAATAAATAAATTGCTGCTTGTAGCCCCATTGCAGGATCTTTTTTTTTTTGCACTTCAAACTAGTCTATAATGTACGATAGAGCGCCAACGCTTTCATTGACATATAGCTTGTTCACTTGGGTGTCATGAGATAGCAAACAAGTGAATCTAAACAAGGCAGCTAGCTAGTTAGATGGCTAATCTGGTGGGTTGCTTTGATTTCATAAATAAATGAGTTTAGTCTCTTGAACGGGGAGAGAAACACGAACCAGTGATCCCAACAACACTGCTGCCCTTCGTTAGCGAGAGGGTCTTGCTTAATTAGAAATGCCATTTGTTTTTAGTGCGAGGTTTTATGTGAGTAGAACCAAATTTTAGCCAAATACCTCGATGGAGTAAGGGCTTGCATAAAGAACCAAAGCCAGAGATGTTTGCCAGTTGAAGTACTGGACACAGGCAAAGTGCTAAGGGGTGTAGGGAAGCTACTGGAGGCTCAGAGCAGAGATGAGGAGGGGAGACCAAGATCCCCCCCCAAGGGTGTCCTGTATGCAGGCTGTGTTAGCACAAATTGCTGCCAGCTCACCCCTGATGACGTACCAGGCTCCATCATGAGCTTTTCCTGGGAATATACTGCAGGATTTTCTCTCCCAACCCCTCCTTCTGGACAGAAATAGCCATTAAATATTTAATTTTTCAATTAAAGAGTCACTTTGAAAAAAAAAAACCCAAAGTTAATATTCCTCCTCTTAAACATGTGGGGGGTTCAGAGCAGCCGGGCTCATGAACAAAAGAACCAGAGCTTGGACATGAGCAGAAACTGTTTATAAGGCATCTGAACTGCTTGATGCTCAAGAAAAGAAAACAATAAAGTGCTTCAATAAAAAACACAAATGCCCCCAAACCTGAAAAGTAGTCTGTGAAGAGTAGTACTTAAAAAAAAAAGAGTTATTCAAATATTTAACGTGCTATTTGAAATCATATTTAACCCAAAAGCTTCATAAAATAATTAGGCCGGCTGGCAAATGAAATCTTTAGATTCCACAAACATTTTTGCCTTTTAATTCAGTTAGAGAGTAGCAAAAGATTTTCAGCCTGACTTTACACAAACTCCTTCAAATTTCCCATTGCTGCTGTGCTGCCCATTTGCTCTATTGCAGAAGGATAAGCTAGTGACTAGGCCAGATGCTTTGAAATTTCAACTTCACTACATCATCCCTGAGCCAGCTCACACAAGTCTTTAACCTCTTTGAATCCCATTTCTCCCTTTGTGGAAGGGGATGTTGGAATTTCTCTTCCTACAACCAGCTAGGATGACAAATGAAGATTCCAGTGCAGAGGCAAGAAGATCACACAGGCTTTTTCGATGGACTTCGGCAGCCCTGCGAGCAGGTTTTGGGGTCTCCCTCTCTGTGGAACTGGAATTATAAAATTAAACCACTCTGGATATGGCCAGGTTAAAACACCAGAGGAGTTTTTGTGGAGCTGGGTTGATAGATAGATGCAGTAGAGGCAGACCCTTCCACCTGGCTAAGTCATTTCCTTGGGTCATAACGTTCCTATTTATGGAACCTATTTTAGTAGTACTTCTTAAAAAATTGCCTGCAATTAATGCTGTTAAAACTGCATGTTCAGCAGGAGGGAAAGCTGTGCCTTCACACAGCTTGGGAGAGCTAGAGCCAGCTGTGAGAAAAACCATCTCACCTTGAACTTTAGGTGAAATGAAGAGACTTCCTTTAATGACAGAAAAAATTCATTGGAAAAGCAGATATGGGTGGCAGAGAGATAGGTGGGCTTGTTGGCATCAACAAAATGTACTTTGAAGCACTGTAGATTTTTAAGATCCATTAGCTAAGATAGCCAGACCCCTGCATGGACATAAAGTACAGAATCTCTCCTGATTATTGTTCTGTTGAGCCTGTTACCCTGTATTTCACTAAGGCATTTCCTCAGGTAAAACATCAATCCCAAAATGAATACTTAAAAAACCCAAATGCATCACATGCTGCTTCTGTGGCATCCCATAGTGGCCAATTTTGGTATAAAAATGAGCCTTCTTTGGCCCAATTCACGTATGATGTGTTTCAAGGAACATGATGCCCCTGGTCATATTTTTCATGATCCTTCAGGCACAACTGAAGTGCAATTTAGACTAAAATAGCCAGATTGTGCACTCAGCATTCAGGATATTGAGAGCATGATCCCACAGCACCAAAGTCAACTTATTTTATGGCACTGGCATGGGTGTAAGCAAAAGTGGCCATAAATCTGTGTCACTCATATACTAATCAGGGAAGAATTGGTTTAGTCTCTTAAGAAATGGAATTTTGTGGGCATTTGGAGTACAACACAATGGAAAAGGAGGTACCTATGCTATTTAAAACTGAGTAAATTAAAGGTGACTGAGGATCTGGAGTCAGTAAATTGGGCAAGTATCACTCAAAAAGATTCACAGAGTATTTGGTTGAATTTTAAAAAGTGACTCAGCAGAGTTTTATTATCCCAGTTGCATGGAGGGACCAAATTTCAAGCATCCTTTCTCTAGTGTCATTCCTACTGAAGTCAGGGATCCATCCCAACATACTCACTTCAGTTTTGTCATAGCCCATGTTTTACATGCCGTGGAAATACGCTCCCAAAGTTTTGGCAAAGACGACTCAGAGTTGGACAATGGTTGGATCACGCTCTTCATAATCACAGACCACTTGTCCCCGAAGTCGTCCTGTAAAGAAAACCAGTGTGGGTACAGAAGAGAAAGAACAGGCAAATTTCTAGTTGTTTCTATGCCTATGTCTGGGACAGGGGGCAGAGTGGGAAGCTCTCCCTATAAATAAACAGAGCATTTACTCTGGCCTAAACCTTGCAAATTCTAGTCATCTCCTGCTCCCACTTGAGCTGCTGTTTTCCAAATGTCAGCAGCACCCTCCATCCCTGCTGTGGGGTATGAGGCATCAGACACCCGCTGAGGGAAGGGAAACACAGCCCCTTCTTTTGTGCAACAAAACAACTTGAGAAGAGGGTTTTAATTTTGGTCATAAGGCTGTGAGCCCTTGCAGTTGCCCGTGCCTGAACTCTAGGTTTTATATTATATTAAGTGCCCCTGTCAAATCAATTCAAAGGGTGAGTTGAGAGCTCCTGGCTCCCGGCCCCGTTTGTTGTCCACTACCCCAGTCACAGTTGTCCTTGAGATAAATACAAGCAAACCTTTACAGAAATCACACCAGGCTTCAAAATCCACCACCAGGTTCCCCCAGGTAATGCTGCAGCAAGTCAGATCCTCGGGGGTGACGGGTTCTCATTACCTCTTTGGCCGGCACTCCAAGCCCTCTGCCGAACGCCGGGCGCTGGCGTTTCAAAGGACACACAGCTTGTTCGGGATCAAAATACACGGCAGTCGCTGCCTTCTCTATTTAGGCCTTAAGCCTTGAATCAACAGCAAGAATCCTGGACATGGGAAAATGCAGTGCTGACAAATAAGTAATTCAATTAAATAGGCTGAAACTGCTGAAGCAATCGCCCTTCCCTCTGATCCATCTCTTTCAGAACTCTTTGTCTTAATATTATGGCCTACTTGAAACACTCGAGCTCATGAATGGATTAAAGAGGGTTTCGTTTGTTTTATTTATTATTTTTACTGCTGTGCTTGGCTTTGCAAACAGGGGAGGCACAGCCTTCATTTAGAATTCAGTGTAGCACGCACATTCTTCCCTCCTCTGTTGAGAGGAGAAAGGGGGGGGGGGGAAACAACAGCACAAAGATCACAACTGTTTCAGAAGTACCAAAACTCTTGGGTAATTCATCAGCAGCACTGACCAACTCACAAGAGCAGCTCTAGAGGACAATCATTTCAAAACCAAGATAGGACATACATTTACTATAACAGTAGGATGTCAGATTTAATAGAAAGGGGAAATATCTTACCCCACTACATTTTGTTCAGAATTATGCTAGAGAGTCAATACTCCACATTTGACTTTCCAACTTTCATTCTGCTTAAATTCAGGCTTTGATTTTAAAGAGCGAGTCCTCGCACCCTCCCAAAAGTGGTCTCAGTATTGTACTATCTCACTGTGATAGCTGTGTATCCCTTGAAATGCATCAATGATGCATTATATCAACAAGGACTCCAGCTTCCATTTATCTTCAAATATTTCACAATCCGCTGCAGTATATTCTCAGTTGCAGTTTTTGCTTTCAAGTTTGGCCACCATGTGTGTAGCATTAATTTCTCTGTTCACATGTAATTCATTCAGGGACTTACACCAGCTGAGAACCACATATGGAGGCCCAGATTTACAGGGCTTTTATTTTGTGCCATGGAAGCCTACAAGAAACAATTTTCTATTTGAATATTGAGTGTTTACAGAGGTCTTGTTGTTCACTAGGGACAGTGGATTATGAAATCATATTCTGCAAGAATCCTATCCAAAAAACCAAACCTGACCGTAACATTTATTAACTCCTGTTTGTTCGAGCGCTCGCTGGGTTCTTTCGGGGCAATTGAACATTGCTTCTCCTCTCTCAGGGCTTGTTGTTCATTACTTTTATTTATTGCTCTTTAAAACTGTTGGTCCAGCTTCAGCCAGTTGCTCTTGTGCTGTCACTAAAACTTTGAGCAACCAAAGCATGTCAGCAGAGCCAGAGATGGGGAGTGGGACACGGGCTGTGGGTCTCAAGCAGACCAACATGTGTACTCTTAAGCTCAGCATAGCTTTGCTTCTACTTTTCCTGGAGCTGAAGACATGTATGGGGATCTTTATTTTGATGAGAAACAGTGGAGAAATTCTGTGAAGGGTATTGACACCATACAACTCACTAAGGCTCACATCACACAACGTACTAAGGTCTCCAGCACCAGGCAGATAACATTTGGGGTTGAGAATATGCTCCTGTTTTACCACATTTGAGTCAGCTCCAAATGCAGAGCTCCAAGACCCTGCTGTGGTGCTCATTTAAGCTTGTTTTGAGAAAATAATGACACATATTGAGTGACTAATGTCCCACATAATTAATCCTGTAGCTCCTTATTTATCAAGATTTGAAGGGGAATGGAGTGTTTTGATGGAAAGCAAGAAATCTGAAGTTAAACCTAACGCTGGCAACGATCCTTGGAGGCGTGTTTCACAGCAAAGCCTACCTGTGTCAGAGACCTGGAGGAGGCACTGCGTGCTCCTGGTCATTTGGAAGGGGATCTGGGATGGAGGCTAAGAATCCCCAGCCTCCCACAGGCTTCTTCACCCACCCCCGGGGTCACCCCCTCCTAACTGCTAACCAGAAGTAGCAGAGCTGTGTGGACACAGGGTCTGGTCCTGGGGAGCCCCGACAGCCTCCCTGGCAAAGGACAGAAAGTGTAAATTGACTTTAATTAGGGATCACCCATGTGGCCTCCAATGTATCAGCTTAAATCAAACATTAGCAACTGTCAATTTCTTCTCTCACCCAAGACCCAGATTCTGTAAACACAAGGACCGTTACAAATCCCTGAAGCAGGCTTTAGCACACATATATGGAAAACATACTCAACTATAAATACAGTATACCATATGGCATCAAGATTATCTAATTTCACTTCATAACTGGTGATAAAATGACCAATCAACTGACGTGCAGAATGAAACGCCAACCCAACTATTCAGCTAGCCTTAGGATGGCTCTGAGGTCTCATTGTATCCCACTGCATCCCCTAAAGTAAGCACATACCTATTTCACTGACACAAGAGTGTGGACACAGTGGGAACCTGTGCAAGACCAGATCTGTCTTCAGAGCCAGAACTTGTCCTCATTTCTCTGCAGCTATGTTAAAGGTGAGGAAGTCAGATTAGGAGGACACTAGGAGTGCCCGAGGAGACATTTTTTAATTCTTTTTTTTTTTTTTTTAAATTTATGTGAAGAAGCAATTTTGGGCAGGTACCAGTCATTGCTCAGTCTTTGATGAGACCAGAAATTCAGCACTAAGGCTTCTAGGCTATACTGCAATACAAACAACATCATTGTAAAGTTGTTACTACCACACCTTCAGCCATATTTCTTGCCTCACTACTGAGATGGTTTAATCAGAGCACAGCTCTACCATTCAGTTACCACAACTATAAAGGGCTCGTACTCCAGCAGCGAGATACTAGCCCTTAGAAGCAGAAGTTCAGCACTTAGAAGGCCAAGGTGGAAGCTACTGTTACTTTCTTAAGTTGAAGAAAAGGGATTTCGTCATTTACTGAATCCATGGTGACAAAGACAGGAACCACCAGGACACTGTGGAAGGTTGTGTCTACTGGCAATCACAAAGTGATCTCCTGTGGTGCCTGAACATTCACATGCTTGGAGAGAACAAAATATCACAGAATGATTCAGACTGGAAGGGACCTTAAATACCATCAAGCCCCAACACCCTGCCATGGGCAGGGACACCTCTCACCAGACCAGACTACTCAAAGCCCTGTACAAACTGGCCTTGAACACCTCGAGGGAAGGGGCAGCAACCACTTCCCTGGGAAACACAGCAGATATAACCTTCTTAGGGGCACTGGAAGCTGAATAAATCTTGGAGCAATGCAAGAGATTAAGACCACACAAAACATTGAATATTAGCCTAAATCCAGTATCAGCTTATTTCAAAGTCATACACCAATGTCACCAGCTCTGAATTTGTGGGGGGCTTAGCCCCAGAAGCAGAGAGATCGATTAGTCCACAGATCCATTTCCAAGGAGAGTGCTGGAAAATGGCTTTGTTGGCTCATTTAAAATTAGCTTGGGTACAGCAGTTATGAATATACTGTGCAGAAAAATTGTGCACTGAATGATAAACAAATAGGTTGCTATGATTTGATGCTATTTTAATAGCTGGTGATTAACCAAATGAATGCCATTTGGTCTGGCTTGATTTGCCAAATGGTTCCTCTCTCCTTCCATCCAGGCAGTTGTAAAGCACTGCCCCATACAACCGTGCACTATTACCATATTAAATGCCAATAGCATATTTTTTTTTTTAGAGGAATAGCAGCATATTGTAGGGTATGTACTCACTTGTATCAATCCCAGGATTGATCTTCTCATAGCCATCTGAGGGAAGAGCATTTTCTGGCAAGCCGCAGCGAGTGTTTGTCTTTGACGTGAAGTTAAGGTCCTTGGGGTCCTGTTCATCAGAAACATTGAGATATTTCAGATGGCTACGTGCTTAAGATCCCCCATCCACCCCAAATGCATCTACTGAGGAGAAAACCACGCAGATTAACGTGATTCTAACTCATCTGGACAAACTGCTTCGTTGCCTCAGCTATCAAGAACGAGTCATCTGGTGAAGCCAAGAGCTTGCCATACTCCCATGACGGCTTGGTTTGCTATCCATTCCTTTTCAGCTTGAGGGCTGCTGAGGTTTTGGTGATTTTTATTACTTAATTCCTTGAGAATTCAAATTTCAAGAAGTCTGCAAATGCCAAAATGTTACTAATATTAAACCAGAAGCAAAACAGGAGTCAAATCCTGTCCTGGTTTCTCATCCAGAGTGAAACAGAGTTTTATCGTGTCTGCCACCAGAGAAGGCAGAGATGCTTGCCCAGATACCCCCATGCTAGCTGCAGAAGTGGCAGCCCTGAGATGTTCATCCTTGCTCCACACCAGAGATTGCCCTGAGATGCTGGGTGTCAGTGCTGTCAGCTCTCAGTCCAGGCAGGGCAAACAAGGTTAGCAAAGATGTGGCTGCTCAGCCTGGGAACGAAGGTCTGCATTTCATAACAGCAACTACAGAGCTTGTCCTACCCTGTATTAATGAACTGCATTACCAATCCCCCTTTATGCCTACATCCCATTTTATCTATATTACTTGGAGTTTTGCCTTTATTTTATTTTTTTTTAATGTGGGTTATTTTTATGAGAGACCATTGTAACTGGCACCTCAGTGCCAACAGAAGTACGTCTCAGGTGTACAGGGCCAATGCCTCATTGCATCCCCCCAGGGTGCATTAATTAGCACTACTGGCTCATATCGCTGCCCAGTTCTAGCTAATGCCAGAGGTTAAACTGTCCCCTGTTTGTGTCAACAATTTGAGCTCTGAATAGCTCTTCACAAGCACAATGCACATTAGTATTGTTCTTATTGGGGTGTTGATACTTAAAGACATTTCCAAGTTGTATCTGAAAGCTTTGCCTTCATTACAGCATTAGTTTGCTTTTAATTTACTAATTTTCAACTGGTCATTTAGTCTGTAACACACATAAAAAAAAAAGAAGAAAAATGCTAACCCTTAATGTAAAAATTCCCACTTCTTTGAAGAACTGGTTTATAGCAAGTAAAATAAAGGATAGTTAAAAGACTTTCTTACACACTAGTTTTAGCAATCCTCACTTAAACTTCTCTAGGTCCTTTACAAATTACTCAGCCCCCATGTCACAAAATGCTTTAATGTGTATATTGGGGAACTTCTTGTGTACTTCAAAAAAAAAGAAAAAAAAGCACAGGTTAAAATGCTTTTGCTGAGTTGCACAAAACCACAGAGTAGGTTTTTTCCCTATTCTACCAAAGATGAAATGGGGACATGGGAGGTTTTAATGTCAGTGCTATCAGAAGACTCAAAAAAATATGGTTTCTTCCACCTTTGGGGACTGTCAGAGGCACCAGGCAACAGCACTTCTTCTGCTCCTGTGGCCACACAAAGCTTCCTTCTTCCCCAGACAAGCTCCATTCCTGCCTTATCAGGGAAATTTGCATTTCATTTCTCCGTTACACGAGATAGCCGTGTTGTAGGGCGGCACAAAGAAGGGCTTTGTCTCCTAACCAAAGGCAGGCAAATAACTAGCTATTGAAATCTAAAAGGGAAGGAATAATGTGACAAAACACCACGTTGCTGGAATGCTTCTGCTCATGAGTGTGCCTGCACAGATGGAGCAGAGCCTTGTCACCAGTGACCTTGTTCGCTCTTCCGCACCAGTTGCATTTTCCAAGTTCCTTACTCCTACTGGGGCTCCGGACCTTCCCCTCTCTGTGGTATTGCAACTTGTCAGCACACATCTCCAAAAGGGAAGTCTCAAGCAAATCATTTAAAAAAACCTCCAGAAATAATGATAATGACAGAGGAAAATTTTATCACATTGATGTAGTGGATCAGGTTATCTGTGTGTTGTTGTCACATGGTTGTATCAGCTGCCTTTCAAGGACGGGCAGTTTCAGGTTGCCTCTTCATCAGAGGCAGATGCTCCAGTGCTACCAAACTACAGTACTGAATCTCCTGTCCATCAGGACAGGACACAAATCAGCTACTCATGACGGGATATTTTTTCAAAAGAAAATTTTTGTAATAAATTGGTATAAATATTTCAGATTTTTTAAACTACAATAAGCATGAATCTAAGTGACAAACCAGATTTTATGACATCCAGGATGTTGGGAGTGTACTGACATCTCCCAAAACATCAGGCAGAGCGGCAGAAGGAACCATCATGACTTGCACTGGTAGAAGAGATGCAGCAGCACAAGTCAGCAAAGATGTAAGACCACTGAGGAGCTCAAAATATATAAAGCTTGGTAGTGTGTACCAGTGCTTGCACTGCCTCAGTGTTATCTGGAGAGATGATGGGATTTCCATCACACTTGCCTCACACTAGTATGGCACATTACTGATTGCATTGAGAAATCCACTCAATCTGTTTCTGTCCTCATTTATGCTTTCTCCCTTCTCTTCCATCCAGCTCAGTATCTGGGTTTTCTCAGTATTCCCCAATTTTTCTCTAAGATCTTCCTTAAAAGTCAGGTCAAAAAGCATCAATCCAGGAGAATTATTCTCAAAAATTGAGGCCATTCTTAATCAGGTAAACTACTTCATCCTACAGCATGAGCAAAGACCACGGGATCACACAAATTGTAATTAACTTGCTCGAGTAGGTCAGAGCTGTGTGCATTGCGGTGGAGGGGTACTCTGGCTTTAATGATTTCAAATATTTTGAGAAGTAAACTGAAAACACTTAGTCAAATTAAGTGTTTTCTTTAAGCTGTCAGCATGGCAAGCGTTGCCAAGATGAACAGGATAAATTGGATTAGATGCAGTCTATATGCTTCAAATCCTGATGGCAAAGGATCCAAAATGTAAAGTAGTGCACAAAGGCAGAGCAAATATTTTTTATTGTCTGTAAAGCAGCAGATCTCAGTTTACTGATTAGCCAAATAGTTTGAAATAGCATGACTCATCTCTAGAGGAGCAGAGCGTTGCTGCTGGCTCCCATCTAACCCAGTTTGTGAGAGCACGGCAGCCTCTGCCTGATAAATGATGGGTTTTACAGCTGGGGAAAGAGTGTGGTTCTGATTCAAGCCAGGGTAAGTCCTGCCACTGCAGCCTGTCCCCACACAGCACAGGCTTAAAAAAACAATTAAACATGAAAGTGGTAATTTATAGAATGTGTTAGGTTGGAAGAGACCTTTAAAGCCCATCTAGTCCAACGTCCTGCTGTGGCAGGGACATCTTCACTAGATCAGGCTGCTCAGAGCCCCACTGAACCTGACCTCGAATATCTCCAGGCATAGGGCCCCTCCACCCCCTCTCTGGACAACCTGGGCCACTGATCAATCACCCTCAGAATGAAGAATTTCTTCCTAATATACAGCCTAAATCTCCCCTTTTCTAGTTTAAACCCACATTAAATATGAAAGTGAACTCACATTACATGAGGTACTCATCACATGAGCATTCAGGTTCTAAACTGGGAGAGTGGTGTGAGGTGCTAGAGGTGGATGAGGAGCTGGATCAAAGCAGCAAATTGTCACCACACTTGTCCTTCCATCAGAGACAAAGCAACGGTGTCAGGCACAAGAAGGATGCTCTAGGGAGAAGCAGAGACCCCACTGCCACCTTCTGTCCCCTCCAGTCCAGGACAGTCAGGATGTAAAGCCCCTTTCACAGACACACTCTGCTCCAGATTTAAAGTTTGTCTCTATTTAAGAGCTGCTCAGAATCTTTGTCTTCTACTGGATAGAAACCATCCCTTAATTGCTAGCCTGAATTTTCTCATGGCAGTTAAATCAGCTTGGTTTAATGCCAGTCTTTCCTGTTACCCTAAATACTTTAGTTTTTATTTACCCCCTCTGTTTATTCCCTCAGTGCACTTGGAGGTAACTCTTATCTCCCTCTCAGGCTTTGTTTTGTTGAGGTCAACGAGCCAAGCTCTTTATTCTCTCTACTGATAGACCCTCTGTCCTTTTGATCATGCCTTTAGTTTTTCCCCATGTGTGTTTTGGGTTGAGCTTCTGGATCTTGCAGGTCTAGTGCTCTGCAACAGCTAATACTTAATTCATGTTAGAAATCCTATTGGATTCAAGATATGAGCAGTGAACACCTCAGAGATAAGGCTAAGGGGTCTCCAAGTTGCCTTGCTCACCCTACCCTTTACCCTCTTCCCCTAGCTCCTCAAGCAAAGCATGAAAAGTCTTGGAATATTAAACTCAACAGCAAAATCAGGAATAAACCCCAAATAAGCCATTTACTTCAGCCACATGAATACAAATATCAAACATGAGTATCTAAAACATCAACAAATTATGATAAGTAGCTTAAACACAGAAGTTGTCATCACCATGTCTGGACAGAATTTTGACAAGTCCTCAGATAAATCTCCATCTCCTTTTCCCACAGAAAGTTGATATTTTGAACAGAAATTCTCAAGTCAAAAGATAAGCATCAATTTTTAGTTCTAGCAAAAAAAAAAAACAAACCCCAAACCCAACCACCAAACAAAAACTACACATACAAAGCAGATGCTTTTAAAAACAGCTTTTTTACACAAAAAAAACCCCTATTCTTTCATCATGAAGTAGGTTCAAACATTTTCCAAACAGTTCTAAACAGTAGCAGTTAATGGTCCCCAGTGGAGACAGGCTACAGGTGCATGTTAGCATCTGTTCATCTGACAGCGTACAAATCCTTTAAAAATAATAAAGGGCTCCTGTTTAGTTAGGGTATGCAACCAAGAATTACACAGAAATCAGCTTCCAAGTTCAGCTTTAAAAATGCACTGTATTAAAATAAGAAATACCAGTTATGTAAGGGAAGACAGTTGGGTGTAGGATTCAAGAGCAGGTCTCAATGCTGCACCAAAGCAACTTCTTGGCATGCCCAAAATCAACTGTACCTTTAAATAAATAATAAATAACCAAATAAACAGCTCTAAGAAAACCAACAGGATCTCATGGAATATATTTTAGAGGCAAAGACACAGCTTCCACAAATATTCAATGCAGCTGATCACAACTTAGATATGTATTATTTAACAGCAACTGGGAAGCATCTATTTACAGAAGCAATACTCACCAGGAGCAGTATTGAGGGGGGCAGTACCACACTGGCAGCAATTAGAAAGTCCACTCTGCCCCTGGGCTGAGTAAGTCTGCTACTGGGAGAAAGACTGGAGAAGCATGGAAAGCTCTTTCCTGTCTCAGAAGATGCTGCCATCACAGGTGGGAAAAAAGACCCCCAAAACAGGCAGAGGAGAGAAGAAGGCTTGGAACTTGAAGAAAAGGTCATTGTATTGAAGTAGAGCTCTTCTCCATGCCAATGGAGAATACTTTATTGAATTGAACAATCTATTAATTGAACAGTACTCTAAGTTTTTATATAAGTTTGATATCCATACTATAGTAGAGTAGTTGCTATGTTAGAGAATTGAAGGATAACAGGTCTGGAGAAGACATCTCCAAAACACCAACTAAGATGTTGTTCCTTTTTTCTCCCCTGTGTAATGACAGCATTTAACAAGACAACTGCCTCTTAATTCTCCCTCATTTCTCCAGGCATGCATGAGAAGAGGAGCAGGGAGAAAAAACCCATCGTGGTCCTCTGTGTATTTAACACAGTTTCCATTAAAGTCAGGAAAGTCGCATGGCCCAGAAAAATATAACACATAGATAATGGCTCCAAGGATAACAGGGCAACCTGAGTTGAAAGGATTTATTCCAGCTAATTTAATGCAGTGGCCAGAGGGGTCTAGGGTGCAGTCCTCAGAATCTAAAAGGCCTGAAATCACTCCCCAAAAAACAGATTATTTAGTATTTTTGGGGGATGCCTGTGCAATAAGTTACAGTGTTATGTCAGCGCACAGTAGTGCACACAAGCCCAGCAAACCCAAGGTGAGTAAATGCAACCATCTGACCCCAGACAGGAGCACTTCTGGAACACAAACTCCTGAGTTACAAGTCTCGAAATAAAAAAATACTCATTGTATGTTTTAAATTACTCTGCAGGACTATTAAATGTTGTGTTTGTGGTAATGAAAAAGAAAGAAAAAGGATCAATGTTTAAAAAAGTAGCTTGTATTCTGATTTCCCATTCTAAACGTGTGCCAAAAGTCACAACTGAATTTAAGACAATCTTTCATTAAAAACAATTCAACACATTTAAAAAAACCCTAAACAATAATAAGGTAGCACCTTTCAGCCAAACTTTTAGAGAAAGCCCAAATATTGAATGGGATGGTGTGACCTGAAATACTGACCTTGGGTAAACGATAAAAATCAGTGTTGGGCAACTCCAGATGCTTCTGCAGGGAGAACATTTTCTTCACATCAATTTATATTTCATTTCCTTCAGCTCAGTGGTTGTTTCATTCAGGTTTAGGCACTGACAAGGCTCTGAGATGCAGGAATGTGGGGATTTTCTCCCTCTCAGATGAGAGTAGACCAGCATTAAAGAATGATGACTGCTACTAAATCCACCAAATGGTGACAAGACCATCATATTGATTAACTCAGGCCATTTTTTCATTTTCAATAATTTGCTGAGATTTAAAATACAAGATACTTACCTTTATTTTGAAATACAATCTAACACAGCTTGAGCAAGCACATAAAATATCTCCATAAGCCTAGCTGCTTCTGATTTTCCTTGAATTATCATTTCCATCCAAAAGCATTTCATCATGAACCGCAATTTTAAAGAAAACCAGAGTAATTTCAAAGATTGAGCAGCATATCCTAAGATGACACAGGGCAAAGAAGTCACAAGGTTGATGGAGAGAAAACAGAGGCTCTCCAGCTTTCATGAGGTCCCAGTGAGTTAAGTTACACCCATTTGTTCAATTCCCTTGGATTGACCTGGTGTTTAAACCTTTTAGAGCAAAGCAAGAGATGATTTGTTAAAGTGGATCTATTGCCTCCAAGAAACTTTTGCACAGACCTAGACAGCTTCTTAATGTGTATTAAGTTTCATTGTTATGTGTATATGCAATGCATTACCTGGCTGTTCCTCACAAAGAAGTGCCAACTGTCCCATCCTCCTGGTGAACAGTGAGGTGAACTTCTCCCAAGCTCTATGCTATGAATGCACAGAAAGTTTTAAAACATGCAATTTAAATCAAGGCTAAGGACTAAGGACTTAAATTACTTTAAAAAATTCAGTTAATTCTCATAAATAAGGAGGTGGGTGAGGGAGGGGAAGAGATAAAGAGTTCAAACATTGGTAGAAAAATGAAGGTAGGATTGGCATCCTACCAGCATGCATGCAGAGGATGGATGTCCAGATTGCATCCAACTGGGAAAATGGGTCCAACATGATCTTGAAATTTGTATCACTCTATGTGCCTAGAGTCTGGGCAGCTGTGTAGTCAGCTCTGTGCCAACAGCTTCAGCATCCATTGCACAGAGATGCTCAGAGATGATCCTGGCTGATCCTCCCTCCAGACATCCATCCCTGCCTGCAGTCCTCACAGCAGCTCTGGGGCTCACTGGTCACTGACTAATCGGGACAAAATAGGAAGGGAAGATAAGGGAGAGATTATTACCATGTGTATATGAAAATTGAACAAAACTACTACTTGTCATCACAATATAGCAACAAGTTGCCCCCTCCCCAGAACAGCAATAGGAGACCAGTAATCTCTATTGGTGCCCTTAAAACACACCATATTTAGAGTGATTTATACTCACAGACCTTTATTTGATCATTATGGTCAATTGACCAGGATCTGTTTGTATCTCTTTGGAGTACAAAAGCCTGTCAGAAAGCAGACAGCACCCTAACTTTGCATTGTTAAGCACGTTCACCCGTGGTTTCCAGTCACACTTAGTGAATGCTATTACCTGATCTTTTCCTTTTTTACCCCCATCAACCAAGATAAAGACATTGTACCATCAAGTTGCAGTCAACTTTCCAGAGACATCTCCAGTGCACCAGAGTACAGGCCGCTTTCTGATCCTACAAATAAAACCCTTGTTATAAATAGGATTAATTAAAGAATCAGAGTCATGGTATGCAACTAAGCAGCACTGATTGCCCTGGTCCTGCAGGATCTACTCAGAGCAGAAACTCCCATCAATTCCCCAGGCTTCAAATACAACCTCTAGGAAGGGACAAATTTAAAAGCCAGTAAGATGACAAGGTTTATGGAAATAACAGCAGATGTTTCAGTTTGGAACAGATTTCCCAGAGAGGTGGGGGATGCCCCACCTTGGAGGTGTTCAAGACCAGGTTGGTTTGGGCCCTGGGCAACCTTGTCCAGCTCCAGGCCTGGAGGTTGGTGGCTCTGCCTGTGGTAGGGGAGTTGGAACTCAATGATCCTTGGGATCCCTTCCAGCCCAGCCCAGTCTGTGATTCTGTTTCTTCATAATAATTCAGATAATTTCAAAAGGTCTATACTTTGAGAAAATAACAAGGAATGGCAAGTTCCACCCCCTACCAGCCTTTCTCAGCTTTACCTAGATGTTAACTCCTGGTCTTGCAAAAGCTTAGACTCACGGCTCATCTTTATAAACTGGGTTTTATCAATTTGGCTGTGTTCTGCCCCAAATCCTGCAACCAGTCCTTCCTGATGGCAGGTTTCCAGCAGTCCACAAGTTGGGGGGTGTGTGTCTCAGTTTTACTACTGACTAGTCATAGTCAAACGTGGGCCACGAGTGGGGCCCTATCTGACAGCCTTATTAACACCACGACTTTCATTCCTCATGCCTTGGTAAGCCATGGGCACATGCCTGCAAGATCAAGGCCTTAGTCATTAATAATTTTAGCAATCATTTCACCTAGAAGCCACACTCTGTCCACACAGAAATCTTTCCGGGAATCTGGTAAAAAGATTGATGAAAATTAAACATCTACTTAGTGAAGCTGAAGTAACCAATATATGATTAATACTTTCCAATTATATTTCAGTACAGTACATTGCTGAGTTTGTTATTACCTGCACTCTTAACACTCCATCTGCAGTGTTAAATCCATCTGTTGCTGAAAATATGACTATATCTTCAAGGGTTTCTGAATCATCATGCTGGTACCTTTTAACATAATTATAATGAAGAGCGATATTCATTATCCAGCGGAAATTAGAAGCCTATAAATACGAGGGGAGGGGAGTGAGGGAAGAACTGAGGTCCAGCATTGCCCACTTTTTCAATTGATCATGTTGGCTGCTCCCATTTAAAATATTACTCTGGACTCTGGTCCCACTGGTTTCACTGGTTTTTTGCTGACGCCTACCACGGGGACCTGGTCCCTCAGCTTTATTCTGCCAGATGGAAGTGGGCAAGAGAAGAGGCTTCATGACTGGAATCCACATGAGGGTGTGGAGACAGGAAAAACCTAAGGAGTGTACACCAAAGTTCCTGGTGGGGCAGGACATCACATCTTGGGATGTCCTTGCCCATATGAAGAGGAATGACTGAGCTGAATCAGGTCTCCTTACCAGGCAGGTTGTCACCCAGCTGAGATATCAAGAGAAAAGCTCAAGCCATTTCTACCTTTGAAAAGGGTTTAAAGTAGAAGGTGCTGTTTCTAAACACTTGGTTAAATTGTCAGAAGAAATATATCATGTTTTTAGGCATATATCTTAGAAGTAAAAAACTCCCAACCTTTCTAATACAGGAACAGCTGGTTTAAATGTGCTTGCTGGTAACAGAAAAGAAAGCTTTTGCCATGGTCTTCCCTGATTTCTGCTCCTCTTTGCCTCTTTCCCTCTGCCCTGTTTGGATTCCTCCTCAAAAAATCAGAAGGCTCCTTTTTAAAAAAAAAAAAAAAAAAAAAATGGGAATTA
>VXBZ01009851.1:0-56089 GCA_013399135.1 Heliornis fulica | reverse complement strand
AAAAAGAACCCGTCCTTCCCCCCCCCCCCCCCCCCCAAATCCCACAGCAGAGTGTCTATTTTGGAAATTCTGGGTAGTAATCAGTGATGGACATTTTTAAAGGAAAAACTCATTCACCAGCTTATTTTAATAGAAAAAGCCCTCCTTCCACAAAGGCAAGTCCACACAAATCAAGAAACCCAGACAGAGGAGGTTCGAGGTTAGAAAAACCTTTTAGATCCTCATGGGAGCTGGAATCAGGGTTTTACTATGCTGCAGCCAGAGGCACCCAACCAAGATCCAACTACTCCACCACCAAACTTGCCAACTGTTCGGGGCTGGGAGAGGTCCTCTGATGCTGAGCCAGTACACCTGCATGCTTGGAATTGGAGTCTTCCTCCCCCAGGTTCTGCCCTGCAGATTTAGAAGCTTGAAATGGATGTTATCAGACCCAAAGTGTCTAAAAGCCCCTATTTTAGATCTTAACAGAACTGCCTGGACTCTGAATGGAGAGAGTTACCATTTCCAGTCTTCTGATGAACAACTTGAACTTAAAAGGATGCAGAGTCCAACTTGCAAGAGTAAAATTGGATGAAAGATCATTCAAAGTACTAGGTGATCTCTAATATTTTTGATCTGTTACCATGAATCAAAGCAGTGAGTAGAAAAAAACAGTTTAACAATTACTATAGTTTATCCCCAGTTGGCAACCAAGCCCAACACTGCCTCTCACTCACTACCTCCACAGTGGGATGGAGAAGAGAATGGGAAGAGTAAAAGCAAGAAAACTGGTGTTCAGCCATCCCCAGGACAACAGGGCTCCATCACGCCGAATGGTAACTTGGGAAGTCAAACACCATCAGTTCAAACATCCCCCCCCCCACACCACCATCACCACCTTCTTCCCCATCTCTATATGCTGAGCATGATGCCATATGGTATGGGACATCCCTTGGGTCATTGAGGTCAGCTGTCCCAGCCACATGCCCTCCCAACTCCTTGTGCACTCCCAGCCCACTTGCTGGTGGGCTGTGTGTAAGAACTGCTGAGCAGGAACAAAAACATCCCTGTGTTCTCAGCACTGTTTTCAGCACAAATCCCAAACACATCCTCACAGTAGCTACCACGAAGAAGATTAACTCTATCCCATCCAAACCCATTATGGGGGTTTTTGAGGCTTGTGGATTACTGAAAAATGCTTCCTCTTATGTAAAAGAAATCCGCAGGGTTACTAGCCAGAGGCACACAGCTAAAACGTGATTTTAAGAAAAGAGAAAGACCAAGCAAAAAACCAACTGCAGATGAATTACAGTACTTCTACAGAGGAGAAAAGGGCTCATAGTTTTAAAAAACTCCCCCAAAACCCACAGCAATTAAAGCTACTGAGCTCACTACAGAAGCTTCAGTATTACTTTCCTCTCACCAAGATTTTATTGTTATTCTTTGGAATATAATTGGTGATCATTTTCTACTCAGAGTCTGACAAAAAGTCTTACAAGTTACTAGAGCTACTTGAAAAAAGTGAATAGGTTTAGTTTTATTTCTCCCCATAAACAATTTGGTATTGGAAGCAACGAAGTCTCTTGAATGCCTCCAAGACCTCAACTGCCTATTATAACTTCCAAAATAATCCTCTCATATGGTTGTATGTTCTTTACTACAAGCATACTTTCACTTCTCTTCTACTTCCCTACTGTTCTGGACAAATTGGCCTTAGAGAAGAGTTTAACCATTTAGCTGAATATACCCTTAAGCATTATAGGCTTTACACAACATACTTAAAATTCACTCTCCACAAATATTCATTCAATACTGGCATGAATTTCACTGATCCCCTTAATGTACCTGTGATTTGAGTATTTGCTGAAACACTTAGCAAGGAATACATGCCCACATACAAACCCCAGATGGAATAAATTCAATTAATAATTTGCATTTGTGTAGAAAATGCCTGCCTGGCTGCTTTCAAGGAATTCAAGCACCTTCGACAAGCTTTCTGTTCTGACTTTTGCAGGGACTTTCTTCCAAAACTATAGGAAGAAACCAGGCAATAAATATGTGAAATGAGCTGCATAGCTTATTATCCAGCAAAGGATTTGCCAAACCTGGATTTTTTCAAACAACATCATGAGAAGGTCTCACTAAGCTAGAAAACACTTCACAGAGTGAACTTCCCCGCCAGATGTGTCGAAGTGCTGGCAGGGAACAGAAACAACAGTGTCACGTACAGCTCACCATTTTCATTTTCAAGTGAATGATGGGAGACATGGGGTGGGACTGGTTTGGCACAGAGACTGCAAATCTCTTGCTCTGCAGAGAGTCAGGAGTGAGTGCAACTGCTGCTGCCGGCCATGGCGAACGTGCACCCAGGAGCTTACGTGGGTCTTTGAAATACATAGCTTGTCCATTAGCCAAAAGAACTTCCCCCACACAGAATGGATTTCAGTGAAACACCAAGAAAATCAGTGATTTTGGCCCTGTTTTGCAAGGGTTGTGGAGGAGGCCCCAAGTATATGCACTAATGGGGAGCGTTGTCCTCTGCAGGGTGGCTGTGTGATGTTCAACTCCACTTTAAAACAGTCTGAACTGGGATTGAGAGAGTGATTCCAGGCTCCTGCCCAGGCCTAAGCTTCTACTTTTGTGATCATCTGGTGTCATTTTATGTAAAAAATCAGATTCTTATAAGCACTGTTTATTTTCATGCCTCTCCCAACATGTGTTTTTGAAAGCAGAGGTTTTTTAAGAACACTAATAAAGACTGCAAATGATTGCAGATGCTCTTCTTGCTTACCTGGAAGATGTCAGTTCAGAAGGACTTGTTTTGTTTAGTTGGTTTTTTAGGCTGTAAAAAAGTTTTCCAACACTGCAAAGTCTGTAAAAGGGGAAAAAAAAGATGTAAGATCTTTTCCCTATCACTTTATCAAGTGTAATTCAGCTCGACACTTTCATATGCACGTGGGAGAAGCATGAGAGAATCAATGTCATAACAGCACAGAAGTTAATTATCTAGAGAATGGGGTCTGGAGAGCATAGGTGATGCCTTGTGATGGTGCAAGTTTCTTTGACAACAACTTGGTTTGTAGTTCCAGGCTTCCTCTGGCTTGTGTAACACGAGGCACCAGCCTCAGAGATGGCTGAAAAACGTGGAGACCCAGCATATGGTATGTGACCACTGACTGATCTCATTCTGCTGCTACCAGCCCAGCTCTCAGCTCATTGATTCATAAAAATTATCTTTCAGTCTTGACATTTCTGTTCATTTTCTGTATTTAAGTGTTCAAAAAAAAAACCCTAAATTGAATCAGCATGTCTAATGAAGAAAATAAAAATAAAATCAATTTTTTTACCTTTAGCTGCTACTTGTTTCAATACTGCTGAAAATCCAGAGCAGCTCTGTGGATTGTAATCAAGTCATTAATGTGGAACAGCAATCAGACATATGAAGCGTTATGTTATTCTTTTTTTGCTGATAAGTGGCTTCAGTCTTCTTATTTCTGCACAATTTCCTGCTGTGCAACATCCCTCTCCATGGCCTACAAATGGTATTAATATTATCTTTAAAAAGAAATACAAAATCATCATATTTGAGTATCAAAGATTAGGACATTCTTAACTATCAGATAAAATCTTATAATGGGTCCTGAACAAATCTCTTTTCCAGAATGATGATGAGAAAAAGGCTGTAGAAGAGATCCCTTTGTGAGCACATTAGCACAGGGATATCTTAAAAATACAAGGATCCATCATCACAGACCATTTTAGATGGCTGTTTTCCTTTCCTCCCATCAGACCTCTGTTAATTCCAGCCCAAGGAAACCTCATTTGCACCACAGAGACAGTAGCTGTTATACACTGTTCACTGGTGTAGACAACACACTTCCATGCTCCCAAATGTTAGATGCTCCGTTGATGAGCAGAACCAGGAGATTGTCACCTCCACAGACTGCAACACCCTGCCTAGCCCATCTGCACTGGATTCCTTCCTAAGCTCAATTATATTAGAGATAATAAAATCACCACTGGAAAAAAAAAATCAGAAAACACCAGCATAGGTGTTTCGGTAAGAACCATCTCCCCTTCTGCAAGCCCGAAGATGACATCGCTCACAAGGAATGGTAAGCTTTACTGTCATCTTTACTGGGGTGGCAACAAGAAACTATCACCTAATGGAAAATGCATTTCTAATGCCTTGAATAGACTCAAAGCAGCCTAATCCTTGGTTGTGTCACTATGGTCGTGCTGGTAAATAGCCAACTGCATCCTTGATGTTTTGGAACTGCGCACTTGAAGCCTCCTGTTACATAAACACAGCAAGAAAGTTACCATGTGCCCTTTCTATCAACATAAATTACCAATAACATTTTCACATTTAAGCAGATGAGACACACATCTTCTGTTCACTGTGCAAAGGCTGGATCCACTTAAAACCAACAGGAGCCTTTTCATTCACTTCAGTGAACTTGAGATCACGTTCCAAAGAAGTGACATGATGGTTTTTCACCCTCATATATACATTAGGTTTTTCTTAGTAACCAGCCTGAAATCTACATACTCTTAGTACAGAAATCACAGAACTTAGGAAAATCTTTCCATTTTCCAAAGAATTTCTGGTTTTGTTTTTTTTTTTTTTTCTAGAACTTAGAAACCTCACTTAAGAAAAATTATGAGGATGAGTTTTACAAGAGAAATTGTACTTATATTTTGTAGGCATTGCATTGTGTCCCATAAATCAACTCACATCTGATAGAATATGCCCCCCACACTGTGGGATCTATCCACAGTGGGAACCTTCCATCCTCAAGAGCTGGACTGCATTCAGGTTAACATTTTCAGTAGTCTGTAGAATACCCTAAATGATAGGACATGACCATCCTTCTACGAAACCCAACTCTATGATACATACTGCAACTGAAGACTGATCATAAGGTGTAGTGCAACTCTTCACAAAGAGGTACACAGTAAAATACAAGATGCTAAACCCACTCCTACATCCAATTTAAGCAGTTGGTTTGGAGAAAGAAGGTTTTATAGTCTTTATTTGAGCTTGGAGGAACTATCCTGTTACCACGCCAATAAATGTTGAGTCTACTATGACAACACTTCCCTGTATCAAGAAAATTCTCACTGCACTCATGTCTGCAGCAAGTGAGGAAGAGCAACAGCTTTCCCCAGTTAGCCAGCCTGCTTGCAGCATGCCAGGTCTGAATGAGCCTTGGGCCTTTCCAAACCAATATGTTAACCCAGCAATTTGACCTTTAAAGTAGCAACATAACTCAAAACCAGGAAAAAAAGAAGTGTACAACTAGTCCTCAATCTGGTGGTTTGCAAAATATTGTGGGGTTTGGTTTTTTTTTTTTCATTTATGCCTCTTTAATCATCTTTATTGTAAGGAAAATTAAGGTAAAGAAGAGTAAATTTCTTTAAAAGTACAAGAAAGAAACCAGAAAAATCACTCACCCCAAACCTTCTCCAAGTAAACTTTCACCTTAAATTTAAGCAGTGGGTATATACTTACAACAAAAATACCTTTTAAAAAAATACTGTTGTGCATAGTAGTACCTTTGGAGCACTCTTAGCAGAATGAATTTTAAGTAAAACATTTATTCTCAGCAAAAGTTTCCAGAATTACGTGCATATGAAGCATCCCCTGGATTTGTGTCATCCCTCACCTGTGATGATTGTTGCTTTGTAAGAGACTGACTGCCCAGTAACAGTTTTCCAGAGTAAGCAGGCTAAAGGCCCCGAGATCACAGTACAACTGTTCTCACTCTGGATGCTAAAACTCTCTTGACTTGAGAAAGCATTGCTATTTGTTGACTTGAAAAAAATAAAAGCTAGCATGGAGTTTCTTAAAAAAACAAACAAACCACCCCCAAAAAATCCCAAACTAAGCCATTTAAAATGATTCTTAATTATGCAGGGGAGGGTTCAGAATCACACTTGAATTTTTCATATCCCAAAAGGTACTTGGGTATTTAAATTCTTTTTTGCCTGAAGAAAATATATTCAGAAATACTTTGAATACAGGGCCTTCAAGCAGGAACAAGCCAGACACACTGTCACGTATGTCCTGAAACCGCAGGCATTTCAATACTCAAAAACTGTGAGTAATAAAGTGTTTACCCTCAGAAGCCTTTAGAGTTTATCCTTCAGCAGTCTGAAGGTTTGACTATTACTAAGCAAACAAATGGACCTCTCATCTGCAGTGAGACAACTCCAACAGCAGAACTAGCGCCAACAGAGGACGGTGTCCAAGGTATATTTTTAAAAACACTCATCACACATCAAAGAGCCATAACTCTGCTGTCCCAATGGTACCTGCATAGACACTAGCACGCACTCAAAAGCACCTTAAGCTCACATGTTGAGCCAAGATTGTACATATCCCATCACACCCACGTTCCACCCAACCTGAGGAGCTTCAGTCTTCACACTTCTTGTTGAGAAATGGGCTGCAACAGGAGAACTGCTTATGAACACATTATCAGTTGCTTGAAACTCAGCCTAGCAAAACAAGCAAAACAAACACTCCCTGAAAGATTAATGCACCATTTGCTGACTGGCAAGCTTGCTTTGGATGTAGTACAGCAGTGCTGACTGCAGACAGCCAGGCTCCATTACTTCATAGACCTGTCTCCCAGCATGGGACACGTCAGGAGGCAGGTAGCAACTTTCATCTCGTACAAATCCTGCCAGGTGAAGGTTGTAATGGTCTGAGTGCTGTTCTCTGAATGGGTGAAGTATCCTGGCTGGGGGATAGCTTCCTTTATCTGGACTTAAGGCTAAACATTTTCTATTTACAAATAAGAAAGCTCAGTGTATCTTCTGCATTCATATGAGAAGAATGTGAATTCCCAAAGGGAAGTTTGTGCACATGTGTGAGTGTGTATAGGTAGACATCAAGCAATTCTTAGACTCATCAAGAATTTACTGGGATAATGTTATAGAATTATCAGTTAAATGCAATAATTATCTTTGAAGCTTTACCTCAGTCAGTAATCTTGTCCCAGTTGATGCTGCTGGCAAAATTCCCATTCAAAAAGGCAGGATTCTCTGTTAACCTCTTGAACAACTGCACAAAGAAGGGTGATACATAGGTTAGCATAGATGCACAGAGCAATCTGATCACTAATTTGCCAGATTTTGGCACTTGGTTTTTATTAGTTATGTCAGTTAAGTGTTGGAAGACATGGCATGAATAACAAGCCCTTGAAAACTTCAAAAGCCCAGCTTGCGCTCATTCATCCGGACAACTTGCATTCTGAATGGGGAAGATGCAGACACACTCCACAGGGGTGACAGCCCATGGGGCTTACAAAACTCACAAAAGTCATCTTGTTTGTGTGCAGAAGTGCCCATAGCTACTGCCAATCAAGTTCCCACTAGCAGCCAAAAGAAATGTTATCAAGCTACTTCCCCCCTCTACTTATTTGTAAATAACATATATGCAGTTCAGGCAGGCAATCTCAGGTGCTTCATTTAGTAATAAGGAACAGTGATTGTGATAGATCAGCATTTCCTTTCTATGCCAATTAGTCATGGGAAAGCACTTCAGACTGCTGATCCTAAAAAGTCCAGGTACCAGGAAGCCACAGCATCAACTCAGAGCCAATAAATCAGTACAGTTTACATGCTCTGACAAGACCTTAGTAATTTTCTAGAGGATCCTTAAATAGATGTCAAACAGCCAATATCTGCCCTTGCCTGTAATTGAAATTTACTGGGTTT
This sequence comes from Heliornis fulica, assembly GCA_013399135.1. Classification (NCBI taxonomy): domain Eukaryota; kingdom Metazoa; phylum Chordata; class Aves; order Gruiformes; family Heliornithidae; genus Heliornis; species Heliornis fulica. The sequence goes on along the minus strand of VXBZ01009851.1, from coordinate 48,382 downwards.
TATCTGTGATTCCTAACTGAATGGGGTTGTCATCTGTCTCAGATGGGGGTGGGAGGGGGGCTTTGGCATTGTTATTGCAGACACACAGCCAGGAGATCTTCACTTTGTACTTTATACTACACAACCCTTTCGACCCCTGACAGCAGGACCTGTCACCAGGCCATGGCAGGCCCTGTTACTGGCCAGTGTTGTTTGGTTCCACTAACTACAGGACACAATTCACAAATGGGCTTTACTTCACATTTAAACAAGTTACATCTCAACTACCACTAAAGCATCTTGCAATGGACCACTCTGCTAAGAGCCTCTTGTTTAGACAGTTGGCAGGTCTGGAAAACCTTTCCTAATAGAAGGAAGAGGAGAGGCAATGTCTATCTCAGTACAGACTGAAGTATGAAGATGAGTTTATACATCAGTGTCCTGCAGAGAGGGTCTATGGAAGTGTGTGGGTATTTACCTTCAAGCGTAGAGCTTCTGGCAAACCTTACCAGCACAAGGTGAGCAGTTCTACAGGGAAATTAAAAAATAAATAAATTGAAAGAAGTTAAAATATTTTATCCTAAAAGAAACATATTTCTCTTAGGAAATACAGCCTCTCAAACTTGTGTTTTCCACTTGTCGCTGTTTCACTGCCCTATGTGAGGAAGACATACATCATGGGAGTACTTGGTGAAGATGGTTTTGGAATGAAAAATTTCAGTTAGTACACAATGAGAGACAGCCTCAGTGATGTAGATGAGACCAGCATATCCCACTGCTACAATATTTTAAAGTGTTCCTTTTGAGTGAGATTAGATGAGTTGCAAGCCAAGATAAACCCTTGTTAGAGATCTATGCAGTGTTTCCATTATAAATGGCTTAAATTCCAAAAATAAACTTATCCCAACACGAGACAGTTGTTTTCAAATTAGTCACTTTTCCTTCTGCTTCTTGCGTATTTAGGTAAATACCCCTTCTCCACGGCCACTCTTTGTCCTAAAGCAGTGAGCAGTTTCTCCAAAGACATAATCCTCGTGGTACCAGATGATAGCTCAGTCAGCTCCATAGTGAAGGAAGGCTGAGATACTTCTGCCTGCTCCATCAGATGAGCAGAGCAATTTGTGGACTTCCAGAGGCATTTTTCTAACATGAGTAATACTTGACTCCAGCTTCCTGATCTGTACGTGAGGAAACAAGTATTTCTACGATAGTCTCCAGTTCAGTAAACCTGAAAGCAGAGGATTTATTACATACAAGATCAAGAAGCTCTTCCTTTGATCATTTATACAGTGGTCCATGAATGAATGCATTGAGCACCCAGCTTCAGCACACTCTGAAATATTCATGGACGCAGGCTAGAACAATGCATCGAATGTTCGTTAGAGACCAGATCCTCTGCTTGGGTATCTCACAAGGTGACTTTGTTGACTTCAGTGGGAAAACATCAGTTTACACAAGGTAAGAATTTAACCTTTTTGCACATTAGCTCTTCTCTGTAAACAGTGCTTTAATACACATCTGTGAGCCACATAATAAACACTTCAGATAAATGACTGGAAGGTTTAGAGAGCTCCACGTACTCACACAGGCTTTCAGTTGTAAAGCAGAGGCCAGAAGTCAGCACTGATTACATCTTAGTAGCAACTAACCATTATAAATATCAGTCACACACATTTGGACAATTTCTTTAAGCTCTCTCTTGTATTTCTGAAGAGCTCTTTAAACACCTCTGCATATTTTATTCTGTGGTATTGGGATGGATACTTACCCTCTCTGCTGGAGTAGGGCTGGGAGAGCCACTGAGGCTTGAAACGTCAAGTAGGACTGCCAGAACATTTCTTCCTCCTGTAAATCAAATGGACAGTTACACCATGCTGCTTCACCACAGGAAGGTTCCTCCATGATCCCACCCCTCAATTCCACCCTGGCTTGTCCCAGAACTAGGATGGCTCCCGCAGGTTATTGGCATGTTGAAAAGGAATCGTTCATACAGCATTTAAGTTGTATGAAAGTCCCAGTCAACTGGAGCTATCCAAGCATGTCAACATTTATTGGGCAGTTTTCTGGGTCTGTTGGCCAAGGTGTAGATCTGGAGTGCTCTCCTCATAATAGTTGCCACAATTAACAGCTGAGATTTTTCAGAACAACATAAAAAAAGCAAAGTAGTAGACAACTTCCAACAGAGGCAAGCCTTTGAAAATCCTAGGTAACAGCTAAGCAAGGACAATTATCACCACCAACTTGGTATTGAAACACAAAAGAGGCCCTCCCTTAGATTTTTCATCGATCCAACACAAGTTCCTGGGCTTAAAATACACGTAGTATTATCACAACGGAGATCCCACCTGTAAGTTCTCAGCCTCTTTCCAACAATAGGCTGCCATTGTCTGAGTACTTAACTTTGCCAGAAGAGAAGTGGCAATCAAACTTTTGTTAAGATAAATGGTACTAACGAGCTGGTAAAGAAAAAAAAAGCCGTAGTTATTTTACCAGCCAAATCCCACAGGGTTGACTCAAGAGGCACCTGAAATTTTACTTACATAAGTATCGTAGGCTTGAGCTCATGGCTAAAACAATCCCAACAACATTTTAAGTTTCAATGTGACAATTTTAATGTTATATTTTTATCCAATCATTTACACAGTAATAATTTAAGATAAGAAATAAAGGGGGAAAATTGCCTTTGTACTAGCTATTCTATTAAAGACTGGAATATTAATGTTATTTGGTACATGAAACCCTGTGCAACCATGGAAACCATTGCATAGGATCCATTCAGCCTCCAAATCTGAGACGTGGCCTATGGTTGCTATGAGAGGATATAGCTCACACCCCTCAGCAGTTCCTATTAGAAAGTGATATTTAGGTGCTATTGTGTATTTCTCTACACTTCATCACAGCATAAAGCTATTCATGGAACAGAGGTTAAGGAGAGGTTCTTGAAATCTGAAAGCATACCTTTCAGATTAGTCTAGGAAATCAGATGTGGTTTCATAACAGTTTAGGGTTTATTTGTGACAATGTAACTGTCTTCTCTTGTTCTGAGAAGATAAAAAAAGGGTATCGTGAATGCTACTTGGAGAAGTTAGGAATTAATTTGTATTTCAGGAACATGTAGGTATCTTTTTCAAGCTCATCCTCAGCCTAGACTGGCTACAGAGAGTCTAGAGGAATCAGTGATAAAGAAATATCCTCCCCAGATTCTGAATTTTAAAAGAAAAATCTTTTAAATTGCAAAACTTGGAGGAAAACTGTACACCTTTCATATTCTTGTAAACTCAAAACTGTCATTTAACCTATATTCTTTTCCAATTGCAAAACCAATTATACTAGAAACAACTATGGGAAATGAAAACACTTTATGTACCATAATAATGCTTGAAAAAAATCAAACTGAAGATATCTGAAAGGTCTATGAACTCTCACAATTTGGGGAATTTCACCCCTTGCAGGGTGAGTTGGGAAAAACTTTCCCCATGGAAAAAAAACCCCTCAAAACTCCATGGAATCTAACCAAAAGAACACTTGCACTTTCATTTAAAATGCCTTGTGAAGGTTTCCAAACAGGCAATCATCTCTCCACGGGGTCCTCTCGAGCCTGCTGGAGCTGAACCCTCTGGTCAACAGCTCTCCCCATACTGATTTCCCACACCCAAGGCTCTGCCCTCAACAGCTTGGCAGGGCAGAGGACCACTTCATCCCTCTCCTCACCAGAACAATCCCATACCCAAGGCATTTATTTTCCAATTTTCTGTGTCACCATCACATTTAAAACCACTCCTACCTCGTGGGAACATCTAACAGCAGTTTGGTCTCAGTAACATGCTCTACTTGTCCCCTCTCCATGCTGATGTCTATTCTTCAAGGCAAGTTTTGCTGCCTCTATGTATTCGAGATGCACCAGAAATACCAGAGCATCCAACTTGAGGAAACCAAGCAGAGCTTTGATCTTTGGAGTCCAGGTGCCTTCTTTAATGTGGTTAAAGTGTTCACCAGATGACAGGCTAACGTATCAGTATTTGTTTCTTGAAATTGACAGTCAAGAGCAGCCTTCCTGCTTAAAAAAGGCTCAAAATTACTTCCAGCTTCACCACTACCAGAAGAAATTTTGATTCATATTTTATTTTCAAGTCTATAAAAAAGTGACCCAGTTTCTTCCTAGCTGTCACTGGTGCTTCTTGCTCCATGTCATTCAGTGGCCACGATTGAGACGCTCGCAGGTGTTGTGGGGTGTTAGATCAGTGTAGGTCAGTAGTTCATCTGACAAGTGTTCAACAGATGGAGGTTGCTCCCCCATCATGCAGACAGGCTAAGGTCACTCTGTGCCAAGGGGAACACGCTACAGCAAAGCAATGCAACAAAATCAGAAGACATAAACAGTTCACCTGAAGATGTTCAGGGCCATAAATACATCACCAAAAATTCTTAACCAAAAGTCACAGAACCTCATAAATTATTAATTTACATTGCAGATAGAGTATCCATCTTCCCTCACTCTTGCTTAGTAGACCACTATTTTGGAGGATCCCAAACTCCATGTTCCAAAGACAACATCCTCCCCAATTTAAGATTTGTATGTCCTATATAAAAGGCCAAAGTGATTCAACTCTCGTTTGCACCACAAAGGACTTTATGCCAAGCCTGATTCACTGGGAGTGGTGCCACATCTGTGGAGCACGTCATACTTCCTTAGGAAAGTGTTGTCTAATACTCCTCAGAGCCTCCTTTTCCACATATGATTTTTCCAAGGGCAATTGTGATGCTTGCACCCTACTCCTGCATCACACTTTACTCTTCCCAAGTGAAACTAAAGGTGATTTTATGCTTTCATAAAAGCACGTTTGAAAAGGCTACATGAGAAGTACCATGTAAATGCTCAGCTCCTAATTTACAAATGGCAGCAAGCCTCTGACTGCCCGGGCACTTGCCTTTAGTTTACAAAACAAACATTCTTAGGAAAAGCAGAAGTTGCAAATGTACAGAAGAATGCAGGAAGATGGTCAAGGTTGATACTTTCTTCCAAATATTAGTACAATCATGAACCACTGGAGAAACCATAGGTCCTATTTTGGGTGCACTTCCATTGCCATCTCAAAGGCTCCAGATTAAAGAGCTGCCAGGAAAGATGCATCCAGCCAACCACCAATGGTTTCATCAGATCTATCAGCTTTGGGATAACACACACCATAAACATCACTTCAAACCAAACACAGAAGCAGAGACACTGTGAGTGATCAGGACCACCATGGATCACTCTGCTTGTTTGGGATCAGCACTACTTAGAGCCAGCTCAGCTGAAGCTTCTGTTTGCAGCATGCTCCTAGATACAGCCTCAAGGTTTCAGTGTGAGTTACTGTGGTGACATGCTGAAGCAGAGAGAAATGGCAGTGACCTGCAAGCTACTGTTTGTAAGTATTTTAACCCATTCACACAAACAGTGATATGCATAAAGCACACCATAAAGGTCACTAGTGCCCTATCTTAAGTCTTTGAAATTTTAGCCCATTGAGACATGCAAAGAAAAATGCCTTAAAACCATAAAAATCAGGAATGTAGAATTCAAACCAAGATTATTTCAACATTCATACATTTTTAGTAGTAGGCCCTTTGTCCTGCTTTCTACAAAACCGAATAGCTTTCAAAAACTGCATTTATCTATGTTGCAGCCACACGTTTTCACCAAAATGATACACTCACACCAAAATTGACAGAGAAAATCCCATGTTTAGAAGCAGAACAAGCCTTAGTATTTCTGTATTAGTACTTAAGCAATATGGAGACCCACTAAAAATAATCAGACCTCCTCACAGCAGTAAGTAAATCTCCATTTTAGATGCCAAGATCTTCACTTTCCTGAAATCAAAGTTTTCCCTATTACATACAGGTTGAATGAGGATTTCCCCTCTGCTTTCAGCATCAGGCTTTTGGGTCTAGTTGGAAATTTGATCAAACATTTGTATATTTGGTATATCACATGTTCCACACTTCAAAACCAATCTCTAGGCACTGGTATTGCTATATCTGACCTAGGTTCAGGTAAACTAAACTCTTATGCCTATGATATTCTGTGCATATCCTTCATCCCTCAGAGCTACATAGGTAGCATGGAATATTACTGATGGAATGTAGAATTTAGTCTAACACAATCTTGGTCTATAGGACATCTTGCAAATGTGATATATATATGTGATAGATTGATGTAATATATAAAATGCATTATCTCTTACTGCATTTAATAAGTGCTGAAAGCTAGCAATATCAAGATAGATTTATGATTTCTCTCATCCTTTGTTTTACTGGTGATAATCAAAAAAAGACTGCTTGATTTAGATCATTCAACTGCCTTTTTTTTTACATTTAATATATATTGTACATATTTTTCTTACTTCTTAGCAAAAAAATGTATAGGTGCAGATACATGCACAAATCATGAAGTTGCCTGACTGCTTACTGCATCTTTTTAGGAACATTTTGGTATATCTCTATTCTGGAGAACATTTCACAGTTCAGTGATGGAAAATACAGTTTGCACTTCATTTGTGCATGTACTAATTTTAGATTAAACAGGACCACATAAATCCTGCTGAAAAATGATGCAATTAAGCCAGACCTATTTGTTAAAAGGACAACATGTGGCTGTAATTATAACGGCTAAGCATTTGGTAACACATTGACTTATTAGTGTGCTAAGAGGAGTTTGTGCAACATGCTGAGTAAGTCTTTACAGGAATAAATCTTAATATTCCCCCCAAAGCCATTAAAAACAATCCTCTCTTGCATTTCAGACCAATTTCCACAGTGATGTGCTTTCTCAAAACGGTGGCTTTTGTTGTAACGGTAGCACTAAGCGCGCTCTGTGCCGGCTGCTGGGGTGCCGAGTAGCTGTGGTTACCCAAGTGGCTTTATTTCAGAGCAAAACCATTGTCCAACATTGACTGAATGACTGGCATAGGCACCCAAGCTCTCCAGTATATACCTTTCAAGTGACCAACAATCTGTAAAGACTTACAGTGCTCATAACTCACGATGCCATTGAAGTTTGCGTGAGGATTTAGATTCCTCAGCACATTTCCAAACCCTTGGTAGACTCACAAGAGATAGCATGGCCTCCACCAAAACAACCTGTGATAAAGACTGACTACCACCACACATGCATTCCAGTGTACCTGTCCACAAAGACTGTGTTCACAGTAACCCCATGATGCCAAGGGAACAAGGTACATTTAAAGAATTTCCTGCATTTGATAGCCAAACTCAATTCACCATCTATACCCCAGCTGTAGAAATCCACACTGTTGTGTGAACATCCTTGCTTCATTCTGCCCATAGGTCCTACTTTGCCTACTGATACCTGGGAAGGATTTAGTTCTCTTGAAATATTTTGGTCAGGGCAAACAGGACAGACTGAAGTGTCCCAGGGAGGTGAAGTGGGCCAATGCATTTAGGGATGTTCCTGGGGGTATGGAAGAGCAACAATATAAGCTGTAATTTTCACATTTGGCAAAAGCCACTGCAAGCTCAGCGTGGACCAAAGACAAGTTTGGACTCAGATATATGCTCAGACACACATTCAAAATGGACTCACAAGAGACACTACAGGGATTTTCAGACAGTTGGCCTTCTACCATCTCCTTCATGTTCAAATGCTCATGTGGGGTGGGTACAAAAGGAGATGTGAGATCCTCAGGACCCAATGTCATCAGGGAGACAAGTAGTGGCAAGGTCAGCCATGGAAGCCTGGGTGCCACGTACAAGAAGGAGTTCATTTATTGGTAATCTCCCACTCTCAAAGTTTTCCTAAGGATGCTGTGGATGATAATCTGAGAGAACATTACAGCACTGCCTATCACCTGTGGAACATTTAAAGGTAAAACCAAAACTAAATAATTTTTATATTTTTTGTCTTTTCAATCCCCATTCCTTCTGATTCCCCGCTTTACTCTCCAGCATAACAGGAAAAGCTTATTTTCATAGTTGCATGCCTTTCACTGAACTAGATCAGCAAATCCCTCTCATCTCCAAAGGGCTCATTTCCTTCAGAATTAAGACACAGAGTCAGTTGTTTCTTCAGTTCCAGTGACCTTTCATCCCCTACTAGCTGGGAGGCTTGGGTTTTTTCGCAGGAGAACATAAACATAATCAGCCGTTTCACATCATGTTGCTGGTTGCTTCAGTTGGAGCTTCCTTATTTTGACTTATTTTCTGATATGCTCTCACTAAATGTGATGGAAGCATATCAGAAACAAAAAAACCAAAACCAAAAAACCAACCAGTAATAATTATTATTTTCCTAGGAAGGAAAAAAAAAAGGAAGAAAAAGGACCTTAAATAAGAAGATACATTCAAACTCCACTAAAAGTACACCTGTGTCTTGTCATTTTAAAATTAATATAAGCCAAATTACAGGATTCCTTTTGCTAATTAACACAGCCCTCTCGGATTCCCCTTCCCCCTCATGCTAATTAGCACAGAAGGAAAAAAAAAAAAACCCTAAACCCTCACGCAGACAAACAGACAAAACAGCCACAGGACTCCCTTGTTGAGCAAAGCAGGAGGAGAAGGGGCAAAACATGGGTAATTTTAAACACCTGGTTGCCCGGAGCATTCAGGTGTGGGAGAAATGTTGCTGAAGTGATGCAAGCCTTTAAAAATGCCATCCCAGTTTGCCTGAAAACTCAAAATCCTCATTAGTTGTATGAATAATTTATCAGCTGCCCCACAAGGCAGGGAAGGGGACACTTTTGTTGTCTACTTGACTAGCAATGAGGTCGTGCTGCCACCGAAAAGGGGAGGGAGGGGCAAAAAGTTTCTGAAAAAAATGGAAATTTGGTCTCAAAGTGTGGTTATTTCTTGCCAGAACTTTTACAAAAGGTATCATAAAGAGACCAGTCACAGAGGCACAGGGTATTCCTTCCAAGGGAGAGGAAGGACTGCTCAGAGCTGTTAATGCTTTAAAGAATCGTGCTGACTTTAATCCACCTCTTAGTTTAAATAACAGGTATAGTGTGGGCAGAATTAAAGAAAAATAGAAAAAAACCCACCCCAGTATTAGTATTTAAACATTCTCTAAAATGGATTTTAAATTAACTCAAGGAAGTTTGAAAGTACTGTGAGGAATAAATGTTGCTTTTAATCTTTCAAAGCACAAACTGTAGCATTACCGTTATCTTCTCCTGCCAAGTGAGAGAAGCGCACTGGTCTTCAGGCACCCAGCAGCGTTTCTTGGAAGGGCAATGAAAGAGTGAATGGTGAAAGCCTGCCAAAAGGAAAATCAAAGCCATACCTGCAAGCTGCAATACAGTTCTAGGAATCCCTTCAGACTTTTCCTTTTCATGTGTTTGAAACTGAAACTTTTTCAAAACGCTGGCATGGGTCCTTAAATTAAATTTTACTTCTAAAACCTGAAATACGTGAGGGGAAGAAGAAAGGTGGAGAAAAGAAAGGGTTAAACAACAACAAGAATTATTAAAAAAAAAAACACAAGTAAAAGGAAAGAAGTGGCATTAAATGCACTTGGATTGTCCCAAACCCATCTCTTCAGAGGAAAAGAGCCTTAAAATGCAGGAAATCTGTCTAACCCTCTAACTATTCCCACTCAAGCTGCCCCGCAGTCACAGATGTTACTGATTCAGTTAGATAGCAATTCCAAGCTCCCAAAACAGATTCCAAGTGAGAAAATAGGAAAAAGTCCTTGGTTGCTATTAGATACGCATTCTGGAGTAAAAAGAAGTATGGGCAGGGAGGAATTTGTGGCCTGGATTAGAGGTTCCACGGTAATTAAAGAGCAATGACGAACGGCGTCGCCGCTGACCTATTGAACGCGGAGACGTGAGGTTCGGAGCTCAGGCTGCAGAGGGAACTTCTAGGGAAATATGTCAGGGGTTTGTCCCTGCTATGATTTACCCATATGTTTAACGGGAACCAAACCCATGCAGGTCTCTGAAAATACAACAGCGGCCTACAGAGATCAGATGAAAAACTGGAGGATTTAGCAGGGCACGCTAAAAGCCTTGTCAATGATGTATTTAACTCTGCTATTAAAGTCTATGGAGAGGTAATAATTTACTGCACCGTTGCTAAAAAGCTGGAGGAAAGTTATCAGTGCCAAAGAGGCAGAGTAGGGTGTATCAGCACCTTTCAAACATTTAATAATTGTGTTAGCAACATGGGAAGGAAAAAAAAAGTCCCACCTATGTAACCTGTAAGAACAGTCAATGTAAATAGAAGAGTAAGTCCTGCCACAGTGTATTGCAAATGTATAAGTAGGTCCTCAGGTTGATGAGGCAACAGGTGATGGAAAGCATTCTTGAGCTGGGCATCAGAAATACTCCCCCTCTCCCAAACAGCTTGTCCCCAGGAGAGCAGGCAGACAAGGAGGAGATGCTGGACAAGGCCCAGGTGTTGGAAGAGCTGATGGCAAAATCTGGAACCCCTGGCATGTTAGCCCTGGACCCTACCTGCTTGGTCACTCAGAGCTTGTGTTAACTGGGACCTGGGGAATGAGCCCATCCTTAAAGCTGCTCCTGGCTCTGCTTCTCTCCTCTCCTTGCCAGATGCATTGCTGAACTGCTCTGACATCCTCCCCCTTGGGGAGGAAGAGGAGCACATTCCCTAGTGTCAGGCAGCCATGGATTATTGCAGAGAAGAGAACCTTGAAGATGAGCATCATCTCTGGAGACATCCCAGAGACAAGACCAACCTGTGCATCAGGGCAAAAGCTCTACCTCAGCACGTGCTGCTGCATCCACAACCCCAGCCTGTGCTAAACTCTTGTTCCACTTGTGGCTTCCAATCAAGAGCTAAAGAGGGTTGTTTTGCAAGGTGCATCGTGTTGGTTTGTACATTTAGATTAAGTTTTGGTTTTGTTTTCATAAAAGGTTTATTCACAAGCTCTAGGTGCCCTGGCAATTAGCTCGATTCGCAGTCCAATTGGAATAAACACCTGGCAACATGGTGATCCTCTTGTGCAACAAAGCAAATTAATCTGACCAGTCAATAAATCAAGTGGCAGAACATACCCCCTCCCACCCAGCTCCAAATCCCATGCCATCAGGCCTCCTCCAAAGCTGTTGCATACAGATGGTTTTTTACATCATGCCCGGAAGGGTCAGTAATATTTGGGCTGTTTCACACCAATGGGGTTGGGAACAGGCTCCAGAGCCAACAGGCATCTGCAAAACGTGCTGTTGGCAGCTCTCACCCTTCTCCAGTCAGGGTCTTTTAACTGGAGTAAGCCCAGTCCTGCAGCATGGCACTGAGATGCAGGCACTTGCAGCTCATTCACAGCAACACAGTGGCTTCTTAAACTTAGAGATGTATGAGTATGCACCCACAAGCCCATGTAGTTTTCCACCTTCAGTACTTCTTTAGCCATCTCTGAGCAGTTTAATTTTTACCTAATCATTCTCAGGTATATCTGAAATGGAAAGAAAAAAAACTCACCAACAAATATTGTGTTTAAATAGTTCTCCGAGTGCTGAAACCATTTACATATCGCTCCCTATGATTACTCTTATCAGATTAAGTTTGGTGATTACTCTTATCAGATGAAGTTCCATAAAAACACTTATGTGAGGCAACCACATTTCTGTGAGTAACACCAGCATTTGCAACGTTGCTCTATCAGTAACAGAACACTAATAGCTCAACCACTGCAAAACCAACACATGCACACACAGCATCAGCTTGGAACGACGACAGCATTAATCAAAAGCATGCAGAGACTCCCAAGATTTTTAGATAGCTGTGGTCAGAAGGTTTAGCTGGACTCCTCTCAGGAGAAACTGGGGCTGAACCAACTGTGTGTCTTTCAGACCGCACCACTGAGGGAGCGGGCTTGAATCTGCAGGCTGGGAATCAGAGGAAGATGTTGGACTGTACAATGAAAAGTAATTCTCTTGACAATTAAAGAGTTGATGTTATTTAGGAAAACCAGTTTGGATTACAGACAGGTAGTTGCTGGGTTTCAGGCTACACTGTCAGGGGTAGAAGAGCACCAGAGCTAAACAACCTGCTGTATGCTTTCTACTGGCGAAGAAGCCTCTCTGCAGTACATTGTTTTCTTGAAGGAAGAAAAACTGAGGCAGAAAAAAAAGGATGAAAAATGAGTGGAGAATGAAGCAAATATCCTTGACTAATGGAAGACACGAGGGCTGGCATAGTTCAGATGATTCCAAGTTGGGGATGTGAGAGCCCACCCAATACTTTTTCAAAAACTTGTTTCCAAAATATCCTTTGTGCTTGAATCAAGTCTCCTGCTACCAGTCTTTCTCTTCAAATTCCCATTTTTCTGGTTAAGGTCTTCAAATACAAGTCCTCCAGAAGGAACCTCCATCCCACCTGCATCCCATTGCATGGGTACAAGAAGCAATTTGAACCCAATGACAGGTGAGTTTCTTCCCCCTGTTCTTAGGCACACCAGAGCTGATCCCTGACAAGTCCTGAAGTATCAATAACACCTTTTAAAATATTTATATGCAATAAGAGTTGGATTTCTGTAGGGGAAAGTGCGGCCAAAAGAATCAATTTGAATCCTTCTAATTGAAAGTTCAATGCAAAATGCAAGTGTAGTGTTAAGGCCAGCTATTAACTTAATGAGCAGGAGACACAGAGGCTTTGGAGGGTAGAGAGACAATATTCTGGACCTAAGATGCTCCACACCTATGGAGCCCCTCTCCACTGGCAAAGTGGAAATGCATTTTAATAATTACATGAGGTCACCCATGACATGAGTTTTCCAAATTTGCATTCTCACCTCTGAAAACCCAATGTCTCCAAATTCAGACTCAAGCTGTTAGTCAAACCCTGAAGCCAGGAAATGCAAGTGTCTAATGTCACTGGGATGTCCCGGGGCAAACTGGGAGCTGTGATACTTTGCCTGCTCCCACTAGGGCTGTAGAAGGTATCTCATCCTTTCAGGTGAGGAAGCAGACTGTGGTAAAGTAATGCAATGCCAACCCTTCCTCAATTGTAACAGAGATACTCAATATCCACCCCTATTTAAGAAAAAAATAATAAAAATGCAACTTTCTGAGCCTGAAGCTTGAAACTGGCTGTGACTTTCAGCCCCTTCTGACAAAAATAAACAGGCCAGTCCAAGTCATGAGTCAGGCACTGCTAATTCAAGAAATACTACTGGATAAATTTTATATCAATTTAATAACTTATTAATAACTATTGGGTGACCTGTCATAAATTAGTTAGCACTGCCCCAGAAGATGGTTTGGGATTTACATAAGAGGTGATTTACATAAGAGACCATGTCATGTCTCCATCTTCTCCGCTTCTTTTCATTTATTCATGTGCAGAGCCAGGCAGATAATGGAAAAAGTAATTAATAGATTTGGCTTGGAAAATGTTTTGATATTAACGTATATTTCATTAATACAAACTATCTGTCCAACTCCAGCAGCTGGATGAGTAATGGGCAGAAAATACTTCACTTACTGGAGACACAGAATGAAATTTATTGCATCAATCTTCTGACAGACACCTTTTAGCCAGTTTTAGCAAGGTGGGTAAACCACAAGAAACACAGGAGAAGGAATGTGGAAAGAGGCAATTATGCCTGACTGCTCACTCTGAGAAACACCAGACTGATACTGGAAAGCCAAATTCTCAGCTGGAGAATGATCCCTGGCTGGGGACCAGGTCAGCTGAACAGTTCTTCATGAGTCAAGAGACACAGCAAGGTTGGCTGGAGGTTGCCTTATGGCAGCAGTGATTTACCTGCAGTCCCACAGGTATCAGGGATGGCCCAAGGCACCAATTCCATGCAGACTTGTACAGGAATCAGCAGGGACAGCCGGCTGTTGCTTGTGCCTTTCCAACCAGGTTTCCTGTGGGAGAATAAATAGGAGGAAGGTGAAGCTGTTTGTTGTTATTTATTACCTATTTACTAGCAGGTAATGGCTGACCTGCAGGCTGTACTAAAGAAACATATTCAGCTAACACCTAAATTACCAGTTTTTCCAATTTCTATGGAGCTTCAGAAATCTCAGCCTTGTACCAGTCAGTCCAGCAATCAGATTAGCTGCTTTGCTGCTGAGGAAATCACTGCACTGGTTTAGAATGAGTTATGAACTCAGTGCATCAACTGTATATCAACTTCAAAGCAGCCTGAGCACCTCAGCTGCCTGCACCATGGAGCTAGAGTCCAGCTACCCAGTGAAAAAGATACAAGTCACAGAGTAATACCTGAAAACAAAGTCATCACCATCATCTGACCATTTCAGATTTATAGGAATGCCATAAATTTAGTAGCATTTGAAGAGCTCCAGGTGGACTTGCAGCTGATGTCAAGTGTTTCTGAATCACAGAACATTAGGAGTTGGAAGGGATCTCAAAACATCATCCAGTCCAACCCACTTCCTGAGCAGGATCATCTAGATTAAATCACACAGGAATGTGTCCAGATTGGTCCTGAATGTCTCCAGAGAAGGAGACTCCACAACCTCCCTGGGCAGTTTGTCCCAGGGCTCTGTCACCCTCACAGGTAAAAAGATTTTCCTTACATTCACATGGAACCTATCCTGCTCCAGCTTGGACCCATTGCCCCTTGTCCTATCACTGGCCATCACTGAGAAGAGCCTGGGCCAGTCCTCCTGATGGAGAATTCTGAGGGGCCCAGAACTGGACACAATTCCAGGTGTAACACAATATTCCAGGTGCAAAGTCCTACTCAGACATTCGGGTTTTTCCTTGACAAAAGTGCTGATGAGGTGCATCAAGTCCCATTTTCATCCCCTTACTCTTGCCCTCTCATGACTGCTGAGTCCCTTCTCCCCTGTTTTTCCAATCCTGGCTTTCTCTAAGCAAATTTGTGTTTTTCCAGGCCCCAGGCTTTTATTCCTTGGCTCTCCCAATATCCTAAACTATACAAACAGAAAGCATAGAAGAGCTCATTTGATCCAAACCAGAGGGCCAGGGAGTGTGACAAGCAACAAGCAGCATCAGAGGCAGACTGTGAAACCAAAGCAGACAAAATAAGGTGACATAGCTGCATAATTGAGCTGGTCCCTCTTTCCAAATCTTAGCAAGGGTCTCACTTTCAAATATAATTGTGAGTTATTATGCCAATCTACACACTACTGCTCACAGGCACAGCAGAAACTCGGTCATGGAAGAGGGAGATGTCTAGAGGATTTCAGAGCTTCAGGCTTTGAAGTGTCCTATGAACCCAGTATATGGTCTATTAACTAAAATAGGGTTGGATTATGTCTGCAGGGTCATTCAGGACCCCAGCTCTTAGGAGGAAAGACCCTCTTTTTATGAGCTTCAGTGCTCAGCCATCCTACAAACTCTCCAGATCTCAGCTTTTCAGCAGTTCTGCTCCCCAGTTTGTGCACACACCAATGCAGATGCTGTTCAGGAAGAAAAAAAAATAAAAACAAAAAAGAGAAGTTGTCTGCAGGTATTTTCTCCACCCAAAAGCCTGGTAAATAAACCCTGGGAAGAATATCTACACAGACAGCATGAGACAGGTCAAATTCAGCTGATAAATGATCACAACAAATAATAGGATTGTTTTTCATTATAACACAGCCTGCTTTACGAGGGAAAAGGTCTTCTGAGATCTGTGCAGGACTCCACAGAGCAACTTATCTCTTCTTATTGGAGCGATTCAATTTGTTGTTGTGCGTCACTGACTCAAGGCCAGAACTTTGCTAACCCTAAGTGTTGTATGATTAATAACCTCCTACTCTAACAAATTGCTGGTTTGCACCCTTGACCAAACCCCTCTTCTCTGAAAAAAATGGTCTTATGTTTACTGCAGAGCTTTGTATTTTGCATAGGATCCTGCTTCAGGGAAATTTGGTTTCCAGTCTCTGTATCATTTCAATGCACCCAAAAGAGAAAAATCTGATTATATTTTAATTCAAGGTAGATCACATTTCAAGTATCACCAAGAAAGAAATGTCCTGCAACTCACTTCGTGATTTATGACTACCCCTTTCAGAACAATTACTATTTATACATCCATTTATCGTGTCCCTTGGTGTCATATTTTTGGCAAAGTCACCAGACTATGTGGTTTGTCCCAATTCTCCCTCCATCAGAAAAACACTGAGCAGAACTACCTTTTAATAACGATAACACCTTTTAATTTCCCAAAATGAGAATGTGGATTGCCCCTCTTTGCTCAGCTTTACCTTTGATTAATAGGAGCACACTTCTGCATACAGAGAACCGAACTGCAAGCACTCTGGCCTGAAACAGTTCCAGTATAAGGTTTCAAGTATTAAAAGCACAGGGAGCTTGGAATGTACAGTTTTAAGGTAGATTGGGGGTGAACTGAAAGCTAAGACAGTGGAAAGGTGGAGGAAGAGATGCTGTTGGAAACAAGGCTGTTTACAAGAACCAGGTCAGGCCCCAGACATATGTATTGCTTGGATAAGAAAGGAAGGAGAAGAAAAGAAACCCTCTGCTGATAATTATAATAGATGATTCTGCTTTGCTGCTGTCTTCCATCATAAACAAATGGCATAGGCCAACAGTTAAACATCATCTATTTTAATTAGTATTTAATGCATTTAGTTATCTATGTACTGAGTAACTGCAGCAAAACTCTGTCAGGCTGGAATGCAGAGGGGGGAGTTTTGCAAGGAAAAAGCAATCTGATCTGTGCTCAGCACTGTGGCCTCCCTTCAGATACCTAAACACTCACATGCTAAATTCCTGCTGACAATTTTAAAAGGAAGAAAAAAATTAGATTTGAGAACAAACCCACCTGATATAAAGAGACTAACTCTTTAGGCCTCAACTTTTCCATGATTTGTATGCAAAAGACCCACACACTGGCACGAAGGCCATCGCTACACAACTGCTCTGGTCCAGCAACGTACAAACTGATTGCCAGACGTTTACAAGTTTCTCCAGCCTATTTACTAATGGAAGTGTGAGGTATCAGGCACTTATTTTTAAGACACTATAAACCTGGAAAGTATGTGTTCAAGTCATCAGTATCTAGTATTCAAATTAGGGTGGTTTTGGGGTGGTATGGGATTATGTTGACCTCTTCCTTTGACTTAAATGTTTGCAATACCAAATCTGATGCTGATGAAATGCACTAGTGTGAAGCAAGCCCTGCTGAGAGCAATGCAACTGCCAATCCACTAGAGTCTATGCTTGATGGGGAGGAGGTTCTTGGTCCAAATTATTCCTTGATAGCGGTAGTTTGGCAAGTACACAAGCCAAGACACTGATGGTGCCATTCTAAGTGGTGGCAATTCTAAAGACAGTAAGCTTACTATTTCCTGGAAACTGCCTTCATAATCTTGAGGAAGTGAGGCTTTTATCAACTGATCTAGAAGGTCAACCTGACTTTGGGAAGCAAATGTGAAGTTTTAGTGCAACAGAAACCAAGAGGGAGCTCACCTGTTGTGACGGCCGGTGCAGGGGTCATCTCCACAGTCTGCCTAAGGAAAAGGATGGGATCACATTTATAGGCTCATCATCTTCAGCATTCCTGGGATCCAGGCAAACAACTCTGTGCACAGCTCAGAGGAGTTAACAGGAACAGGGTCCTGCAGCATTTCCTATGGAAATCAAAGAAAATCAAAAAAACAAAGGGATTTTTTGCTCTCCAAAAGCAGAAACATGTCAATTAATAGTATAATTAATGTGATTTCATCAGTTTTAAAAGACTAGGACATGAAAATGCACTTGAGGGTTAAGGATGCACATTGTTCTCTCTGTTCTGGGGGGAGCACAGAAAATAAACTCAGTCATGCAGGTATAAACTGAAAATGGAGGGATGAACTGCATCTGTAATCTTACCAGCAGACAGACACAGAGGTAAAGAGGTTCATCAGCTTCCAGAGGAAGGACATGTTACACATCTGCTTGCATGAACAGACCCATACTATACTTCTTTACCATCCACTACCATAGCACTCTCCCTATGACACTTTTGCATGTTACGTTAACACTTTACATCATTACGGGCTGTATTTAAACACTTAGTAAAGGGAATTTTAATGTTTTCCACATTTATTGTTTCCTTGAAATGAGCAACCAGACTACATTCATTTGACCTAGACCTGAGCCTAGATGTCACAGTTAGGAAGTGAACTACTTCTAAAAGTTCATTTGCTTAAGGAACTGACCTGGTCCCCAAAGTAGAATGATTTCTAGCAGGAAAGACACACTATAAGGGCCTCTTTCTTGGGGCAGAGTACACACAGAGAAGAAGGTGGTCTTGGGACGTTCAACTGTGGCATCACCCCTTTTCAACTGAAGCATTGCTTCCACTGTATCTCCTAGGGGATGGACGGGAACAACAGCCAAGCACAGGCTTGTTCTTTCCCCTTCTCCGGGCTCCCCCGTAGCAGGCACGCTCCTCTCCTCCAAGAGAAAGCTGCCAAATGCTTTCAACACCAACAAAAGGCAAGGAGGCATCCAGTGCACTCCCATGAAGCAGCATTCCTCTTCCTCACACCGACTGCTCTGGGCCTGGACACGTAGCTCATCCTCGGGACTCCAGCGACACATAAAGGTGCTCCCAGCATTGCCCCACTGCTCCGGCAGCCCTGGCAGGGCTGCTGCAGAGAATTACCTTTAGGGATTGATGATTCAATTTTGACCAGATTGCTGAACTCTGCTTTTCATGGTGAGCTTCCCTAACTAATGGCCACGTTTTCAATGAGCCTGGAAGAAGCTCGAACTACACTTCTGAGTGCAAACCTGCTCTGAACAGCTTGCCCAGTTGTAGCATTACTGAAAATGTTTACACATGTAATTTTATTGCAAGAATATACACAACTGTGCCTTTATCAATTGCTTTCCCAGTTACAGAAGTGTTTCACTGCTTTCAA
This sequence comes from Heliornis fulica, assembly GCA_013399135.1. Classification (NCBI taxonomy): domain Eukaryota; kingdom Metazoa; phylum Chordata; class Aves; order Gruiformes; family Heliornithidae; genus Heliornis; species Heliornis fulica. The sequence goes on along the minus strand of VXBZ01009851.1, from coordinate 29,588 downwards.
GCCCTGCAACCTCCCCAGCTCTACCATGCACCATTTAATGCTGTTCTAATATTAGCAAACCTTTGTTCCCACAACCTGGATTTTCCATATTTTCATCCGTGCGACCAGCAGAAAGCTCATCGCCAAATAACAATGAGCTCATCTCAAATGCTTATGCAGCCAGTGCCAGGTGAACAAATTGTCTATTATTAGACTTTTTCATGCACTGAGAGCTTTTGTTCCCTACTTGCCTGACTTAACACCTGCTGTTGCAATGTATATCAACTTTCAGAACATCATTCCCAGTAACAACAGAATATAAAATGTATTAGGGGATTGCTTATACAGAAGGTGATTAACTTCTGTAAAGGGAGTTTTGTCAAGCAAAAATAAAAAAAAAAATAAAAAAATGAGGTGTGTGGTGATGGGACTGGAGTAATTATGAATATAAATCAGAAATCTTCACTGAATCATCACAACAAAAAGTTAGACAGTCAATTGCAGTAAATTCATTCAGCAAAATACTAATAGTTGTGAGAAATGAATTTGTATTAGTAGTAGTAGTAATAGGAATTTTTTTCCTTCAGTGAGTTTCACACAAATATAGAGTGTTTGACTGGTGTGTGAAAGCGTTGATGGGATTGTGTGGGTTGGGCATATGGAAAAGGTGTAACCCAAACCCAGCAGCTTAAAAAACACATATATAGATATTTAAAAATATTTAGTAGTGTGATCCAAGTGTTAGAGAAGGAAATTATAATTAACAGGTTATAAGGTATATTATGAGGACATCTTTTACTGGAACAAGACCAGTCATCACTCGTGGTACTAAAATGGACTACTGTCCATACGTGAGACACCTTTTTTGAAAAAAACATCTTTTTACATTTTTCTTCTGTTCAGAAAATCATAAACAGTTGTTTCTACAGGAAATAGAGATCTGGAGAGAGCAGCACGACCTGTAAGCAGAGGCCCTGAGACTGCCTATGGCTGAATCCCTTTCCTCCCTCACCAATTCAGATGTCCATTTGTGACAACAGAAAATCCCCCGCTACCCACTTGTCACCTGCCACATCTACTTGGACTGCAAACATTTCACACCAGGACCTGTCTCTCACTGTGTGTGCACATGGTGCATTGCACGTGGGGAGCCCAGGCTCCATCAGGCTGTCTCAGGAGTGTACTACACGAGGCATCCATGAGCAGCAAGACCCAAAAGTGTTGGTTACCACTCTATGTTAAGCAATAAATTCTGACTGGGGTTTGGTATTGCCATCAGAAAGAGCTACAGGCAGTTCCTATAAAGCCATCATTAAAATTACTGATTAACATTCAAATAGCAAGATTTACTTACAAATAACCCCCCCAAAATTCCCTATAGATAAACCAGCTTTTCTAACAAGCCTTTCTTTACTCGTGCTCTTCTTTCCCAACTCACACACTCCAAGATACACACACACACCTCCTCCCCTCCTGCACAGGACACGGGTGCTCACCTCTACTGAAAGGCGCGCGTGATTCTGGCGGCGTTCAGACTTCATCATTCCCAGGTCAGAACTGAGGGAGGATTCATTATTGACTTTTCTCATTTCTTTTTTTAAAAACATGACCTGGCCCCACCAGTCAAAAATTATGAAAAAATATTGCTTAGAAGGAACATGAGGAGACAGAGCAGTCTGCTAAAGGAGGAATTACTCTCCAGAGGTAGTTAGTGCAAAAGCAGCTGCTACAAGAGAAGAAAAATCCCAAGTTACTCAGACTTGTGCACCACACTGAAATTCAAAGAACAGAAGTCTTGTTTGGGCTGTAGCTAAGGATAAGGTACACTAAAGCCTCTGTTACACTGCTAATAATTAATAAGAACTCCAAAGGCAGAAAATCAAGTGTTCATCAGAGCTGTTTAAACTCACTCTGTTACTTACTGCTATCACTGGGCACGTGCTTGGCTTCTGCTTGGTTAACTGCTCCTGTCCCTCAGAGCAACCATATGGGACTCTCATGTAGTGTCCTCTGCTCTAAGTTATTCAAGGTACCTTTGCACCAACTTTGTCCTGTCAAGAGATAAAACATCGTTGTTGGGGCGAGGACATGAGTCCACAAAGAAATCACCAGTTAGGATCTCCAGCAGGAAAGTGCTCTGTTCTCACAAAAGTGGGCACAATGTGCTTGCTGTATGCTGTCTTCAATAAACATGTGTATTCATAACCCCTTCTTCCACCACACATCTTAACAAGTACAGAAACACCAAAAAAATCCCAATTAATGGAAAAGCAAAATTCCAAAGGGCCAAATGAGAAAGAGTTCTAACAGGGGAAAAGCAAGAGGAAGACATCTCACTTAGATGGCCCAGGGTCTTCCTGATCTATGGAGTTTATTTGAGAAGTTGCACAATATGAAAAAAAAAAACCAACCCAAACAAATGGAAAAAAAAAATCACCCATATAAAAATCCGTTGAGTGCATGACACAAAGCCTTGCTGTTAGACATAATAATCCCTATTTCACGTGCAAGATTTATTCCAAGCATTTGTTATTACACCTCCAAACATAAACATAAAACACACATGAAAGCTAACAGGCAGGACAATTCACTCATATAGATCATCCAAAACAGATTTGACATGGTCTCTTGGTATCAGATGGCCAAGCACATCTTTCTTGTAAGATCTTTTAACACACCATATATCCATCAGCATAAAAGAGACGTTTCTGCCTCTGGTGTTGCACACTCGTATCACATGGCTGCTGCAAAATAGGTTCAAGGGGCTCATGAATCTGCCTTAGCCACCAAAGATAAACAAATCTGGAACTCATTAGTCTTCACACGGCAGTGTTTTGGCACACAGAGGAAAAGGAGTTATCAAGACTAAATTCAGAAAGGTTGATATATGTATCTACATCTCAAAATGTCTGTTAAACTGCCAACATGCTTCACATAGTCCCTGTGAGGTTTGTATTTTTTCCTGCATTGTTTAAGCTGTCAAATGTTAATGTGTTTCTGGCTTAATTTATTACACTGATATGACAAGTTATGAGCAAATGTATTCTTGTTTACTACTGTTAATATTTTGGTTATACTCATTAAGAGCAGTTTTAAGATTAGTCTTTTTTGTTATTTTCATAGTAGAAAAGAAGCAAAAGTCTCGAATGAGGACCACATCCCACTCCGGTTTACGGCACAGGCTTTTAAAACAGTTGTCCAATTAGCTGTTAAAACATCACCACAGATTAGGATAAATCCTAACAGTGGGGATCCCAACACCTGCCTGATGGATGGATGAGCTGCCCTGCCACTCATGGGATCTCATCTGGATGTGAGAGATGGACACCTTCCACTAAGTGAAAATGCAGAATGAGGTCCTAAACAGGTAGAGTGCCTTTCTCACTAGCAGGAGGCTGAGATCCATACACCTTGCTTTAGTGCTAGCAGGACTCCAACCTCAGGCATGGCACAAAGTATTTCCCAGAAATCCCTGTCTTAAAACTTTTTGTCATATTTTAGGCACCTTTAGTCCCTTGAGCCTTAGAGAGTGCCCATTTGATCAGAAAGGTGGTGGAGCAATCACGGTGCAAACACCATGCTCTGTTCAAAGTGTGAAAGCCCCACAAAACATTAAGTGGCACTGCCTGGGGTATGCAATGCATGGTAAATATACACCCCAGGAACACCTGGAGACGTTCACTCTGCTCACTATAGGGTCTTTACAATGTCTGCCTTAATTTCAAATGACACTGCCTCCTTGTCGTTTGCTATAAACTCATGGTCAAAGGTAATCAGAAGCTCTTTAGCAGCCCATTTCATCAGCAATTAGGTCAGAGATGCTCAGTGAGGATCTGATTGAACCTGTCAGCTCAGATGCCTTTAGGAAGATCACACACACACCAGCCCTCTAAGTAAAAATACACCTTGATTGCCATCAGATTTTACCTCTTACAAGCACCACAATAGTAGGCTGACAGGGAATTAATTCCCTGCCTCGCCCCTACTACTACTTCTGTGGTTTAGCAAACATACATTTTCCCAAACGACCATGTCTGGTTGTTGGCAGAACTTAGAACATCTTTATACATATACAGCACTGTGATGAGCACTTATAATGTCAGGCTGTCATTCACACAGCATGATGCAACATGACATAGCTCAGTCACAAACCCTATTGTGACACAGATTTAAAAGTAGAGTTGGATGAAGAGATGTAATTCTGGCACAGGAATTATTTTAATATTCCAAAGTTTGTTTTCATTCTGATTTGGAAGGAAAATAAGGAAATCTAGAAGGGTTGAAAAATTATCAAACAATTTGGATAAGTTTCTAATTAAAATTCCACTTGGCCACATGATATGGAGACAGGAACTTGGAAGTCCCAGAAGAATGGGAGTCTCAGGACTCAGGAGCCAATGCCCCTAGGCTCCTGGCTTCTTGCACATACATAAAGCCCAGAGCTGCAGAAATCTGCCCAACACCAGTCAGCTTAGACTCCTATGACTCTTCCACTCTACATTTAACCAGCTCCCAAGCCTGCTTTGGTCCTCACAAAACAACACGTCCAAGTCAATTCCTGGGAAATCAACATCTGTCTGGGCAGGAACAAGACTCTCAACACATAGGACCACCCTAACCTGAGGGCATCCATGTTTGTGTCCAGAAACAGAACTGCACAATTTTGTGACAATTATGGGAGTGATCCAAAGCACATCCAAGGCAATGGGAGAATTCCTGTCACCTTCAGTTGCCTTCGGGGCAGCAGGCAACGTCTACACCACCTTGCAATAATTACTACATACTCCAGAATTGATAGCAACAGCGATAAATTGTCTATGAAACCTTATCTCAGAAGTATTTACTTATCTGGCAGTGTTTCTTAGTAGCCAAGTTGAGATTTTCCTCCTCCAGTAGCTGCATGAGGCAGATGGTTTGATTCAGTGTGGCTACAGAAAGAGCCAAGACAATTCTGGGGCCGTGTGTGCAAAGCCTTCACACCAGTGCTCGCGAGCAGTCACTTCTCCCCCTGCTGTAACACTCAACAGCTGTCTCTGCTTGAAGAGCACTAAAAAAATGGAGAACATAGTAAAGTACAAACCTCAAACAATTATTGGAATGACTTCTGCAGAGGCAGGTCACCTGAACCTAACAGCCAAGTAAGCTGTTTCCATCTGTAGATCACAGATTTCATGCAGACTCAGGGAGGGCTTTTGTTAACTTGGACACTTATCTGTTCCTTTGGGTTAGCAGGTATGTTTTTTATGTATGTGTGCTTTAATAAACATGAAATGCCTTATGGTCATGTGTACCTCTGGATGTACATGTCCCAAGGACACCAAGAAAGGCAGGCAGTGGCTAAGGCACACCAGGCCTTTTTCTTAGCTATTCCCACAGTAAAGAAGAACAGATAAACTCCAGATCTTGCTTCCATCCATATGTGACACCAGAATAATGAGGATATGGTTTCAATTGAAATGACTTATTTTTCCACAGGTTTTCCATGGGTCTTCTTTTGGAAAAACTTAAGCAAGAGCTCCACTCTTATCTATCACTACATCTTCTGCTGAGTATTATAGTATGATCTATATATTCCATTATATGTCATGCAGATCAGCAATCCTAGGTGTACTCTTTCTATCACCCACCAGACCCATATATATTTTTATAATTCACTAGCATGCAGTCTGAATTGGGTCCCAATTCCTTGTTGCCACAAGCCAGTCCAGCCACCCTGAGAAAAAATACTACTTCAAAGAGGTCAATCTATACAGTTCGTCCCAGATACACAAATTTGGTCTGTTTCTGTTCTTTTTGCCCATAAGCAGAGATATCCTGACATCCAGGAAACCCAGATCTCCAGATTAGGATGATGAGGCAACCAGGTTACAGACCTTTGCTTGCTTAACTGTGAACAGCACCGCTGTCTTCTCAGTGGCTTTCAGTAAATCACTGCTGCAGCTTGCTTTCATTTTCACTTCACCACCATTGTGTGAATTGGCCTACAATGCCAACATCCCTTCTGCCTAAACTTGCTCTCCCACTTTGTTTTTGCTCCCTGACATTCTTATTATCTGGGTCACACCCCACTCCACCACATATTTTGAGCCAAGCAATAAAGTCCTTATGTAAAACCCACGCAAGACATGGAGCCGCTGCTTTCATCGGCGAGCTCTACCCGTGTTTGATTGTTCAGTTCTGAATAGCTGGAATATGTTTTAAGGCATAAAAGCACATTGTTTCATATGCTCAGTGATGATGGGTAGATCTCAGCCTGTGTTGGAAATATAGTACCTCTCTAACAAGTTGTCAATCTCAATTAAGACATCAACATGTCAAATTAAGAAGGTACTGCTGCACAGCCTATTGTTGAACTGCATGTCAGGTGAAATAAGCACTAATTATACACTTAGCCAAATATGTCTACTCAATATTACTTCAAAACTAAGGTCACTGAGTTATTGTGAAGTGGTAGTTTACACTATTTTGGATCCCACCAAATGGCAGGTGGCCATACAAATATGCAACTCAGCATGTTCTGCTTGGTCCCCACAGCTGTGCTGCCAATCAGTTAAGGATGGCTGCAAGTAAATGCTAATTAGCTTCTGTTGATCTGCATATTCCAGCAGCCTCCCAGGATTCCCATTTTGATATGCAAGATTGCCAGTTGGGTATGTGATTGAATTAAGAACCAGAAAAGATTTTATCTTCCATGCAGGAAAATGTGGGTCTGAATCCCCAGCAGAGGCTGTTATCACTCTGATTTATGTTTGGCAGTGCCTGTCGTTGGAGTGGTAGCAAAGGCTCAGTGCTAGAGGGTGCTACCTCCCTTCTTTTGAAGGAGAAAGAGTCTCCTTGTTAAGAGTAAACACTCACCATCTGGGGTCCGACCCACTCCTGGTGTTTGCAAAGCTTCTGCATGTCTGCTGTCCCACTCAGGGTCCAGCAGATGCTCTCCTGTAGGTTGAATAGTACTCAAAAATTACAATAGGAGCAAAAAAACCCACAGAGGAAGTTAGTTAATGAGCAGAAAAATTTGAATTGTTGAGGGCAGTTGCATTGGTAGGGTTGCAAGATGCCAAAAAAGGAAAAAGATTTACCAGGAAAAAAAAAAAAAAGAAAAGAAGGAAGAGCTTTAACAAAGTGGCCAATAGCCCAGTAATAGTTGGCTAGTGAAGTTTGTGAGAACTGCCTAAGAAAGAAACGGCTGGAAAGTTGCACTTCTAGGAGCAGACCATTTAGATTTCACACCTGCACTTCATAAGTGAAAAAAAAACCAAATTATGATCTCATTATGTAAACATTACAATAACAATTTTCAGAAATTTTCCTTGGCTCTGCTCTTAGTGCACACTGGTCCCCTGTAGTGAAGAAGTGAAGTTTCTCAGAAACTCCTCACCACATATAGCAGGATAAAATTCATCTCATCTTTCTGATTTTTTCCCTTTATGGCTTGATCAGGTATTGGAAGAAAAATTGTTTAATTATTGTGCCAAGTTTCTGCAGGTTGTTATATTGTTTCTTGACTTGAAAATAAGTCAAGAAAAAGTTTGGCTTCAGACTGACGGAACATTGTATGTTTCTGGAACTGCTGGGAAACTGCTCTTCCTCAGGGATTTCAAGATATTTTCTTTTTTAAATGATGCTGTTCTCCCATTCATAAAGCTTGTCAGCAGTCTGCTGTACATGAGACACCTAAGTACATGAGCAATAGTCCAGTTCAGTGAAGTTTATAGGAGAAACTAATAGGTAAGATTTCACTGCAATTTTCAGTAGCATATTCAATTTATATAATCCTTAAAACAGTTTTAGAGTCGTGGTTTTACAAGGTACTTGTGTGGTCTAACACAGTTGAAGCTGAAATCATGATCCTTTTCTAAAGGACATATAAATAAATAGATGGATTAAGATGCAACACTTAATGTATCCTCATTATTTTTAGAATTTCTGTATTTATGCAATTTTAATAAAATTTTAAAGGGGGAGGGGCATAATTTAAAAGAACTTATTACCAAGAATTCAAGGTCAAACCAGATTTGCTATCACCTCTGTTTCATGTACATTTATAAATTCAAAAGAAATCATGGGCCTAATTGTGGAAATAACCTTCAAGTATATATTTTATTAATTTTTTAAAAAATTAAATATATATATGTAGACATATATATCTGTGGGATGAAGCCAGACTTTAGTATAGGAAGAAACTGAATCTTACGCATGATTCCATCAGCTGAGACTTTATCCTAGGGACAAACCCACCTGTCTGTTCCTGTGGGTTAAATGGATATTTTTAATGAAGTGGAATAATTTATGAATGAAACTGGGCACTATTAAAGCCTGGTAATCCCATGCTTTTAGCCAGGTCAGTTTTTAAGAGGCTATGCATTATTGCTATATCTATGTCCCCAATTCCACAAGGCAACGAAGCACATGGTTAACTTTAAGTATCCTTGAAGTCAATGAGACTTTGTTAAATGAGGGCCTCAGGCTTCTTGAGGAATTCAAAGAATATATCATATTCCTCTCCAATATACAAACTGCAGGGACCAGAGAGACTGGGAGGTATTTCATTGCAACATTTTGCAGTGATGTTGTGTCAGAGTCAAAAGTCGGATTAATTTTTGCCCTGCGGATGCTGAAGGTCAGAGTTGCCCTGTGCTATCCCAGGAACATCAGGCTTCCTACAAAATGGGTTATTCCAGCACTAGTTTCCACATGGTAGTACACTGGTGCAGCATGTTTGAAACCAAAAACATGAAAACATATGCCCAGCTCGGAGTAAACAAAATATCTTTGCCCTCAAACACACATAGCAAAGAGTATCTTCATGGTCTAGATTATTGCATAAGCCCCAAGAAATTCAGAAAGTCACAATGAGGAAGTATATTCTAGAAAATGTCACTAGAAGTACAGTTCACTTTTACAGTTTTATCATTTTACCATTTCATAAGATGGTATTAAAGGGCTCTGTGTCTCTGTTCCTCAGAACAAAGAGTTAAATCACTTGTCTAAGCTTGGTCAAAAAAAGACAAGTGGTTTCCCAGTCTGGGAAGGAGCTATGGAGAGAGGAATAGATACTACACTGCATAAAATCTGAACTAATCAATAACCCAAAGAAATATCCAAATGCTGCTTATATTTTCCACAAGATTGCATTTACAGGCACCTAAAAAAGTTATCAGGCTGCCTGATTAAGATAAAGAAAATGAAGTGTTTTGGAGTTTGCTTGGGGTTTTTTTTCTTGCATACGTGATAGATGAGGTAGAGGTGATAAAAAGTATTAAAAAGACCTTGAGGTGGACATGCTATGAAACTCACAATAATTCTTTGCTGTTAAGCAACACTAAATCCATGCACAAAGATACAAGTTTAGGCTATTATATTTTGGAATAAATGATCTATTCATCCATTCTATTATATCAAGTGAACTGCTGAAATAGGGGTGAATATTGTTTTTCAGAAGGATTAAGCTGCCCAAAGAACAACATATCAATGTATCATTCCTTACAACAAAATAATACAAGTTGTTTTCCTGTTTATCCCTAGCCTTCATGTTTCAGTTCTGTCTGTAAATTAGTGGATTCCCCTAACAAGGTAGAGTCTGATTTTTGTTAGCCAACACCACAAAAATAAATCCCAGAAAGTGACAGGGTAAACACCAAGGAAAAAAATCCCTATAATAAGAATTATTAATTCTTGACCTGTCTTCAATAGCAAATACCAGCTGCTGCTGCTTCTGAGATCTTACAGAACTGTTAGTTTTACTGTATAACAAAATCTTGCCTCAGCAACTAGAAGGGGATGGAGGACAGAGTCCTGTGTATGGGCAGTCTTTGTGGTGGAAACACTAACAGTTGAAACCAGAGAAACTACTAAAAAGAAAAAAAACTTAAAATGACAGCATAAATCTGAAAAATCTCAACCAAGGCATATCAAAACTAAAACCTACCCAAATTAATTTCTCTGGAGGTGGGACCAGACAACCTTCAAGCAGGAACCTGCTTCATTTTACGGATTTGATGTAATTTGATGTAATACATTTCCTTTTCCTGATTCCAGGGTGATGGAAATAAAAGATGGGGCTGCAAAGCCATGGGGGTACTGAAGCTGTCTCAGGAAGAGTATCTCAAGAGCCCTACACAGACACTATATGGCATTTCCTCTTGTCAAAGTGACCAGAAATTTGTCATTTGATAGCAAGCCAAATAAATACATACTCTGATTTGCACACAAATTTATGTTCCAATCTTGGGGTTTAATTTTACCTTTTTCTTAGGTATCAGCCTTTAAAACTGACCAGGTGAGACCAAAGCTTCTCTGAACTTTGAAAGCTTCTAGTTTAGTCCACAGCCACACACATCTCAACAAGAACAATAGGAGAGGACACTCGGCTTGACAGCTAGGGCGTAAAACTCCCATTCTTTCCTTAAACACAAAAATGATGAAAACATTTATTATGAAACATATTTTCCATTACTGTATTGTAGAATGTAAACAAGTTCTCATGACATATGGGGCCATGTGTTTCCTTAAAGAGGTGTTATGTATGTCAGAAGCAGCATATGTACCGTGTGATACAGCTACCACCATGGTAAGCATTTGTTATTGCCTAGTGAACAGGTGCATAAAATCCCCATGTAAACAGATGTCATAGCTGCACTGACATCTCTTACTCATGTCTACTCCTGTAGGAAAATGAGGGGGTTTGTTTCCCCCCTCTTGGGTGTTTAATGTGGATGGCCTAGACTTGTGTATTTGCATCTCCCTGCTCTGATGTATGTATCTCCTGCTTGATTGCACGATGCTTTTAGGAGGGAAAAAAATCACCCAAAGAACTGTTTTGTATAAGAGACTCCACAATAATGCTCTTTCCAGAAGAATCCATACAGACACTGTTGATGTGGACACACAGTTTCATAAAGAAACTCAATACAGAGATTCCCAGAAGACACAACCACATTTTCTTTTGAATTTTTTCTTAGCCCTGAGAAGAAAACATTTCCCCATGAAAAAAATAATTTAAAATTTTAAAAAATCACAGGAAATTCAGGTGTAGCCCATTAGAAAAGCTCAGAACATATGGAAACACTAGGAGGATGTCTGACCACTGCCTCTTTAAGGTCTCAATTTGCAAGGTGATGCTTGCAGGTGGACTAGCACAACTAGACAGGACACAACAGATTTCACCAGGACTCTTCACATGGCCAAGAGCCCCTGCTGATGGAGACAACAACCCAAACTCACTCCACTCAAAGAAAATTGTCTTTCCACACCAAAGAACTCCAAGTTACCTGCCAGTCACATGAGCAGCCAGTGACATTAGATTTACATTACTTACAGCCTGCAACACTTAATTATCAGGTTGTGTTGGCAAGAACACCACAGAAGCTTGAAGAATCATTTCTACTAATTCCCTGAACTCTTTAAAAGACCCCTGAGTAATGTAAAGAGTAAACATAAATATGTCATTTCCTATTATCAAACATATGCATTCAAATCAGGCAAAAAGTCTCAAAAGCTAAGTGTGGTAGAGCTTCATGCAAACACGTTGGGGCTCATGTGCCAGATCTGGCTCTTTCTTTCTCACACCTTCTTTTAAACCGAGAGATTTGCCAGAACTTTTCAATGTAAGCTAAGGCTGTGGCTCTCTGCTGTTCTCAGACGTGGTCAGATTTGTGCTTGTCCTTGCCTGGTACTTATTAAAATAATAATTTTTCCTCCCTTTTACCCTTCCAGAGCAAACTAGTCTGTTTTTGCTCACATGCTACATTTTAATGCATTTTTAATTTTAAATTCCTTTTGCACAGTTTTCATTGTTTTTTTTTTTTTGCCTTCCTTTCTTCTCCAACCCCCCTTAGCTATGGGGTTTGTTGCACAAAAGAAAAAAAACATGCCTACAAAATCATGAGAAAATACAGTATATCATGAGCCCGAATCTGGGCCTGACCCAAACTCCAATGCAGACACAGAAATTCATTGCATTTATTGCAAAATTATTAATACCCTACACCCCATCATCAGCAGAGATCTCAGTGGGATCCTGTAGTGCACCCATACCAGCCAGAGACCTCGATCCACCAGCTTAAACTGTGCTAAGGGAGGAAGGGGATGGTGGTGTCCTTAGTCAGGAGCAGAACTTAGGCTTTGCAGCATCCCTCACACTTCATGAGAATCCTGCATCTCCCAAATTAATGGTGCAGAGAGGACTGCACTGGCCAGCTCAAAGCACTTCAGTTCTCCAGGCAAACCTCCCTTTTTCATTTTAGACTCATATAAGGTCATAGTGCTGGGGGAAATAATAAATATATACATATATATAAAAATGGAAAATCTTGCCTTCTTGCAAGAAAAAATGTGCAGGATTTATGAAAGCTGAATTGAAGGGACCCAACCACCCTTTTCAGAGCAGCAGACACAGTTCTATGTTCTTGCAAGACTAGAAATGTTCATACCTTGTACTGATCAAGGTGTTTCATGGCACCAATCCCAAGCTGGGAGGTGGAGCAGCAGCACTTCTACGGGGTGGTGGATGGTGCTGCACGGTGAGCATCCTCAGCTCCACAGACTGCCAGCTGGCATTCCAGGTTGGATTGCAGGTGAGGAGTTAGAGGTGGCTGAAAGCTCCCTTCCCTGGGGTGCCTCTGTTCCAGCCCCAGCCAACTACCTTCATTTATCTCTCGTTTCTGAAACATTTCTGGAAACCTGACCTGATCTGACACGAGATCAGACGAGCTCACAGCCTAGAGCCAGTGGTACAGCTGCAGGCTGTCGCTGGATCCGTTGTACACCCTGGGATTGGGAAAGCATCCTCTTTCCTCCAGTTTCCTCACAGTGCCTTTCCAACGTGCCAAGTACTGCTGCAGCAGAGAGAAAGGAGTCTGCTGGGTTACAAGGATATTTACATTTGAATTATTTACATACCATTAAGACATGCTTTACAGATGTTTCCCAAGGAAGTTTTTTGTTGGTCCTTATTTCTGAGAAAAGAAGCAAGTCACTCCTCAAGTCTGAGCCCAAACTAGAAAAATAACCATCATCTCACCCACATCATCCCATCTTTCTCCTCTCTCCCTGATTGCTTCATTAACTGTGCACAAAACAATCTTTAACTTATACCAGGAAATGCACAGTCTTCTAAGATAGTATTTTTGGTTTCATATCAACCTCCAATGCAATACCTAAAATTAATATTAAAATTCCCCTCTGTGCTGCCTCTTTCAATTTGCATATCCTCCCTGAGCTGTCCTGGTCTTTGGGAATGTTTTCATTATGAAAAATAGATTTATCAATTTTCCTTTGTGACAGAAAAAAAAATAATCTTTGGAAAATCAGTGGCTGAAATGAAAGAATTCAGCCCAAAATCAATTTTGTGTATTTTTTTCCCTTGTCCCTCCTCTCAACAAGTAACAAGCAGCAGGTTTAGAGAAGTGGATGTAGAACATAAGGGGACTTTTAACACAATACTCAATTAGATGCTAAGGCAGCACAAAAGGAAGAAGAAATTCTTTCAGAGAGCAGTGAAACAACTTGTGGTCACAGCAGCAACTCAGATTTTATACTTGAAGATAGCAATAATGTAATTACAAACTTGTAGAGTTATTAAAGAAAAATGGCTAAATAAATGTTACATATATTTTAAGATCCTGGAAACTGGATCCTAGAATAGGAATGTTTAGGACAGGGATGTTGGTTTGTTGGGTTTTTTTTCACTAATTACATGTACCTCTGATTGTCCCTTTTTAGGCAAGACACAGTTGAAATAAAAAAAAAAAAAACCCAAACCAAAACAAAGCATTTTTTCCATTGTAAAGCAAAAAGCAAATGGGATAAGTAATGGAATGTGCTAGATACTGTAAAGTTTGTAAACTGGAATGGTTGGGAAGCATGGAAAGCCATATCCCCACACCCCCTTTATTTAAGGGCTGGCTTTCTAGAGGGGATACAAGTATTATTATATGTGCTAAACCACATCCTATCACCCAGGGTCTACTTTTAAACACAGTTTCAGGAAACAGATTTTATTTTCCTCCATTGTTGCTTGCATTTGTTTTCATAGAGCTTTGGCTTGTCACCTAACACCCCTACTGATCAGGGTCCCTTGGGACTTATCATTCCTCTATTTTCTTTTATAGTTTGGTGATTAATTTCTGAAAATATATTTCAAGTTTTCAGTCTGTAGCACATATCACATTTCACAGGGATGGGATGCAAAAACACAAAAACATACTATTTTCTGGGGGGGGGCGGAGAGCATCTTATTCCTCCCTCCTCCCCATTCAACTAAATAATTTCTTTTCCAGCCAAGCAGACTTAACAGTGAGGTTTTGCTGTGTGGTCACAGTTTCTAGCCTGGTAAGGCTGACACACCACAGGCCACTCTGCTGAGCTTCACTGGCCACAGCAGGACTGAACCTCGCTTCTCCCAAACAAGGGATGATCCAGTATCCCAATATTTCACAGCGCCGTCACCCAATTAGCCTCGACCGGGGGACATTGACAGAAAACTGGAGAAAGCTTGTTGTACTTCAGGTTTTTGATGGTTGATTTGCACCCCATGCTGTGATGATGTGCTGGATGCTGGTACGCATCGAATCAAACAGTGCAGAGGTAAAGCTGCCTGACAGCTTAAAAAAAAAAAAATAAGAGAAATAAAAGAGAAATAAGTGATCCTTCATTTCCAAGGACTTCTGTGTCTTATCTTTCCAGAAGATTCCTAGAGCTAGCTCAATTATTACTTTCCTGGGATGTCTTGTTTGTTTCCACCAGACGGAAGTAATATAAAATTATGTAAATCAGCTTTCTTGAAGTAAAGAATCATGGACCAGTCAATAATGTTTATGCATTAAGAAAGGGCAGCTCCTCCTGGAAGAAATAACACAGGGAGCCGATCATAAGTAAACATTTCTAAACAGACAAAGGGCTGGTCCCTGCAGCACTATATATTATCATATTTCCACATAATTAGTTTGTTTTCCACTTGAAATCAGAAAACGATTCGACATTGCATTCTGTGCCTCAGGACGGCGCATACAGTACAATTCTCATGTGCAGGTTCATATGTTGAATAATTAGTAAGAATTAATCTGTTGAAATTAAAGTTTGGAATATTATAGAACTCATGAATAGTGCATGGAACAATCAAGTAAATTAAACCAGAAACAGAATTTAAGCAGCCAGACAATAGCAGATGACTGCTGGCAATCTGTTTTTTAATCAGTGAGTTACAAGCCAGAGGGATGAATTTTGTTACTGGTTTTGGAAAATAGTGTAAAATGTTAGCAGGCACAATAAAAAAAAGACTTACTAAGTAAGCACATTTTATTATATTTGTTAAAGCAGGGCACTCCAAAAGGACCTGCTAACTTACACAGACCTGCTCTCCAGGATGCTCAGATGGGAACAGGTTGGCCTTGCAGTCTTCTGGTCTGCGCTGCAGGTGCACTAGGAACTTCAGAGAGCTCCGGTTTAAAGTTGTGCTTGCCTACCTGGAGCCAAAAATGTGTAAGTGTCTTTTTAGTTTCTTTCAAAGTAATGATTGAGTTGCTATACATTTCAGGCAGCACGAGTCCAGTGCAGTGATTTCTCATTTTAAGAATTAAGAGCAGTGATCTCTCTTGGTTCACTTTTACTTTAAATCCATCTGATTATAATAAATATTTTAATTTTTTCCTTGGTTTACTGTGAAGAAAACACTGGTGATATCTTTAAAAAAAATAAAAATGAAAGCAGCCAAAAATCCTGTGAATACTAGTTTGATTCATGCTGAAATGTATATATCCTTTCCCTTGAAAAGAAGGGCTTTAAATCTTCATGCACACTTGACTTTATCTGTTGTGTATGATCCTGTTAAA
This sequence comes from Heliornis fulica, assembly GCA_013399135.1. Classification (NCBI taxonomy): domain Eukaryota; kingdom Metazoa; phylum Chordata; class Aves; order Gruiformes; family Heliornithidae; genus Heliornis; species Heliornis fulica. The sequence continues at coordinate 13,779 of VXBZ01009851.1, read as the reverse complement.
TTGGAAGAGGTTTCCAGATCTGTTTGAAAAATGGCCACTACGGTTAGCTGAAACTTCAATCTTGAAAATGAATGAATGGAGCTGGTCCAGTACATTGGCTCTGGACCAGTCTTTAAAATACAGCAGAACAATGAATAACTGAATTCACAGCCAGCTGGTATCATAGTTGGGCAGTGAAAGTGTCAAAATATTAGTGACTTTTTTACATTTGTCAAAATCATTGCCAATATGGGAAGCATGGGCAGCTTGCAAATGCGAATCTTACACCAAAATAGTTTTAAAATCTTGCCTTAAGAATGTGAGTGCAGTCCCTGGTTTTATACCAGCCATCACGGGGAAGGCGGAAGAGAATAAAATATCTTTTACTTAGAAGATAAAAGCTATTATCGATTTATCATCAGACATCGACTACTAATGTGGCTGAGTGGTGCTGTATACCCTGCAGTAATAATCGATCAACCAGCATTGCTGTGTCTTTTTTTTTTCTGGAGTCAGCCCATTCAGTCATTTCTAGAATGTGGCAAGTAAGGCAGCCATGCAAGGTAAGTATAAAATTTATATCTGTATATATATACACATGCATATACTCAGACAATGTAAAGGAGAAGGAAGCAGAGTTTGGCCATGTTTCAGTTCTAGGAGAGAAAAAGAAAAATAAACATATGTTAGTGGTGTCTGACACATCTTTCTGCTCCAATAATTTGAAAAATGTTTGTTGTATTTTTAAAACAAAATTTTCCTGGCATTCACTAGGTGCTGCAGTTGAGACACTTCCACTCTTCTTGAAATTAAAAATACACACCTACATGACCACATTACTCCACAGCAGCAGGACAGAAAGTCACTTGTGCAGGGAGTTTGTACTCACACACTGTTTCACCTCTGGCAAGATGCTCTTGGGGGTTTTTAGTGCCTACTCTCTGCTCGCTGTGTACTTCCTTACCCTCACTGACACTGATCCACTTAGGTATCAGGACTGAAAAGGGGCTACTGAAATTATATAACAATAAATATACGTAGCAGTCTCGGACCATTCAAATCAAGACACATCTGTCCTGGACCATAATGGATTTTTGGACCATAACACCTTTTTTGGATACCTAAATCCACTGAAAGTTTACAGATGATCTCTAAAAGCCTGATGTGTAAAACATGTGAACAATTAACACTCACTACCTGTTATATTAGCAACCATGGAAGCAGCCACTGAGATAATGAACTTATGAACTGCAGCAATCCATCATGGTCAGACAATTTGTGGAAGGACATAGAAAATAAAATATCCCACTGACATGTTTGGGCCAAATCAAAACACAAATTTTAAATGGAGAGGACCTACCAATTTTATTTTTTTTTCTTTAAAAATGACTTGTTTAGATATATACAGACATTTCTGTATGTGGAGGTATAATTTGCCTAGGCAAATTCATTGCAGCCATTAAGAGAAGATTTTTACACTCTCTGCACCCAAAATCCCAATCTATTCTCTCCCCCCACCTCCTTTGGAATTCATTAACAAAGGGAATAATTTCTTTATGTTCCTTTATTAGTTTTATACTGAAAAAAAACCCATCAGGAACCTCTGCTGTTTTCCCCTGCTCCTCTGCAGTGTTCTTGTTTCAGCAAAGTAAGGTTTGAGCTGGAAAGTTTCCCTGAGATGATTTTCATTTCTCATCTTGTCTGATGCAAAGTAAAGAGTATGCCAAGTGCCACTGACCTTAACTCTCCTGAATCAAAAATATCTGATGTGATATATAGAAAACTTTGATGTGTAGATATGCTAATCAGCAGAGAAATGTCAAATTTGCATACATTTCAAGTGACCCAACAATATTTACCTTAGAGCTAAGTTTCATATTTTTCTGACAATTGCAGCATTGACCAAGTGACTCATTTAGCATATCTAAGCAGCATTATGTCACAGGGATTTACCTCAGAGCTGTTTGAAAGCATCAAAAAGATGAACATCACTGTCTGAAATTAACAACAAGCCTAATTTGATTTGACAAATGATGTTGATTTAGATAGGGTCACTAGCTATTGAAGATGCGGAGGACAAATAGTGCCTTGAAGCCTCGATAAAACTGAATATTTAAACAGTTCATTATGCAAATTTGCCCTCTACCTGTCAGTAGTGACTAAAGTATAGGGTTAGAGTGCTGGAGAGGCTCTGTGCTAAGGAGACAACTAGTATACATGTACCTGGCTCCTTTTATAAAACCAACTCCTTAGGCATTTACAAAGTGGATGTGCATCAGCATCATCCTCCCCAGGTTTGACAGGGACAAAACAGACAAGACTTTCATTCCCAAAACTTGCAGCATCAGTGCAGAAAACTTAATTTCACCAAGAGAGCGGGTAGACACTGAGGTTTATACACTGCATATTCCAGGCCTCCTCCTCCAACTGTTTCTCACAAGATGCACATTCTGGGAGCCCAGTGGGGCTTCAGTGGATTTACTTGCATGAAGGCTGCTGCTTCTTAGGATGCTGGATAGGATCCCTGTATCATAGCTAGACTCAGAGATAAACTCCCATTCTTAACAACCTGGGGACCACAAAGGTGCAGGTTGCTTTGCAATGGTATGTAACACCCACATATATGTGCCTTCACCATCATCACTCCCAACATCATTTGGCCAACCGGTATCCATTACCAGTAAAAAAAAGGAAATTTTACCCAAAATGATACCTCCTTAAGTATTGAAAAAATACCTTGAGATATTATTGCCCATCCAGAATAGAGGACTTTAACTCTTGAGGGTATATTCCAGAAAACAAGTGTACTGAATTGCATTAACCTTGCGTACTTCTGGACCGCTGAGAACGTAAGTTACACAGAAGGAATGAAACACGTAGTAAAGTAACAGAGAATTTGACCTCAGAGTAGATATTTAAGTGTTCCAGAATAGTTAACAATATTTACATGTTCCAAAACAGATATGCAAATAAGTATCAACTTTGAAAGAAAGTGCTACAGAGTACTTAATCTGCAGAATCATAGAATTGTTAAGGTTGGAAAAGACCCTTAAGATCATCTAGTCCAACCATTAACCTACCACCACCAAGTAAAACAGCAACTCTGTTCCTGTGAAACAGCAACCCCTTAAAGGGTGTTCTTATGGGTTTTTTTTGCTATATACACACATACTGTGATTTTAGGCAATTAGCATACTGCCATTCACTAGTGCACTGCACAATCACAGACCAGCAGCATTTAAGATACTACATAGTACAGTATTTCTAGATACATAGGCTTTATAAGTTAACTTTTTGTAAGATGCTTCCCACTGTGTTTTCCTGAGAGCTCAGAAAAGCCTGTCAGCATAAGCCAGGCTGAATTTTGACGCAGTTTGTTTAGAGAAGGGTATGAAAATGCTGCTTTCAGTACTGGCAAGCAGATGATATTGGAACAGCAGACAGAAGCTATTTAATAAAAGAAGTATGGGAGAGCAGCAACAATACAGAGTGGAGAAAAGAATATTTAGTCATGAGCTGGGTCCCAGAAAAGCCTTGCACGTGGTGAGCTCTGCCACCCATGAGGCTGGGGGTGCATAAAGGAGGTCAACTATGCTACAAGCACACAGGGGATGGCAACCACACTGAACCTATAGCCAGAAGCCCTGGCAACGTCAACGCCAAGGCCAGCCGAGCCAGAACAGTCAGGAGCAGCGTGGCTCTGGCTTGCAGACCTGTGCCTGAACACAGAGAAAGAGGGATTTCTTAGGGCTGGGGAATGAGGGAAATGTTTATACCACACGTGGTAGACTTGGGCTAATGTATATCACAGCGCACTGTGCAGACTTCCCAGCTCAGGAGCTCATTAGCACCCGTGAATCTAAGCCAAAAGCATCATAAGCCTTTTCCCTTTCATGCCTTTATCATACAATCTTATTGACTCATTTACATGTGTTTTGTAGTATTTCTGTTTTCTTTATCCAGGTTATCCCATCTCCCCCTCGCTGGTCAGACTAATTGAGAGATGACTGTATTTACCATTTCCCCGGATCTGAGAAAACATGCCTTGTGAGCAACCTTGATTTGTTTATAAACTGCTCCCCTAACTCTGCTGAGCTTGTAAGTTCTTGGCTAATTGCTCTCATGTCCATGAAATGGGAGAAACCCAAGTCTGAAATACATGGAAACAATTAGGGCTGAAAAAAAAAAAAAAAGAAAAAAAAAAGAAAAAAGGCTTTCCCTGTAAACAGATGTCCATGCCAAGATACCCTACCTAGAGCAACTGGCACGTGGTAACTTTGCAGATGGATCCACAGTAGGATCTAGCCACTTATATTTAGCATGCAGTGTTACTTGCTTTAGCTAGCCAGCTAGCAATAGACGGGTGTTGGGAGGGGAACCCATCATTTTTACACAGAAGCACACCAGTACTGACACCCCTCTCATACCAATCACATATCTTAACCCTTAGTTACTACAAACACAGAAGCTCTTACAGGAAAATCCTCTTTTTATTGTTCACAATTAGGAGCATAGGGAAAATTGTCTTAGAAGAGCACAGGTAATTTAATTTGTAAAGTGTTATCACATCACGTATTTCTTTAGAGATTTTGTTCACATGTGGAAAAATAGAAAGAAATCCAGGAAAGCATTACAGCCCATTTCATTATGTTGATGATTTCCACTGCACACATTTACTGTAAACTATGGTTAACATGCATGAAGTAATTCAGCAGTCTGAAGACCAGGAGGGATCATTTGTGCATCTCGTCAGATCCTCCTCCATAACCCACACCACACAATTTCCTAATGCCAATCCACTACCCGTATTCATGCCCTCTTCCTGAGCTAAAACAATACCAGATCCTGATTTGAAGTCTACAAGGGATGAAAAAAAATCTATCTCTTCCCTAGACAAGCTGCTTAGAGATCAAAATTAGTCACTGTACTTTGTTTTTTCCCCTGTTCAAACACATCGATTACAAAATCAGAATTGTCTTTGGACTGGACATAATTGTAAAATGATGCAGTACTCCTGAAGCAAAAAGCTCTTATTTTTTATGAGAAGAAAAATAGCTTGAAGAAAATGAGAGCACTGAAATGTCAGGCAGACCTGGGCTTACATCCAACAGGAATGGCTGAATTTCTATGACCCACAAAGCAGGATCACAGTGACCCTTTCTGCCCTAAAATAACCCACAAGTTTACAAGCTGTCACCTTGGAACTGTTCCTTTAACAAAGTGCTATTCAGTGTCAGAAAGGGTACAAGTACTTCATCCCTGCCAGTTTGCATATGATAGCCTTAATATTGAGGTCTCTTTCTTACAGAAAGATGCTTCAAACACTGATGATCTCCAACTCATTTTTTGCCTTTCTAAAACCAAAAGTCAGGGTTCCTTTTTTTGCCATAGAAGCGTGTTGATTGAAGCAACAGCTACAATGTAAAAGCTGAAAGCTTAGCCAGTTATTTATATATTTGGATGCAGAATTCATCTTCACATCATGCTGAACAAGCAATCTCTGAATGAAAATGAAAAGGCTACTTTAAAACATTTCAAGATTTCCAAGTTGCTGCAAATGCCACAATCCAGCAATCAATAATTGAACAAAATTCAAGCAGTGCCCATTTTGTTAAGACCAAACTCTTTTTTCCAAGCATTGTTATTCAAATGTCATTAATTTTATGACTGAGAGTAACTGCATGGGTTTGTTTTTGTAAATCCCAGTATCTTCAGATTAGATGGATCCTTTTGGACTCCTCCTTTGCCATAGACTAGGTTCTCCAAGCCATGCTGGACATACCCTCTGCTCACTACTACCTTTGAACTTATTTCTAAGATATTTTTGGGGCAACTTACACTGCAGTTACTCCAATAGTTTGGTGTTACATGTCCAAGTATGGCCAGGGTAGGTAAGTGACCATTGACTCAAGCTTAAGTAACACCAGAAAAATGTGGTTCTGTGGTATTTCTGGAGCTCTGCACATGATAAAGGCTTTCTCTGTAAAAACATAAGTAGTAATAGTGTATCTAAGTATCACATAAGGGAGGAAGATTGAAACACAGAATCACACTCTGACTTTATAGTCTCCTTTAGACTTGCTTTGTGAAGTTTAAAGACCTGTGATGGCTTGTGAATAAACACAAGTAACCGGCTTTTATGATTAGAATTTAGGTTGTCTTACTAGAGCAAGCCAAAACCACATCAATTCTTTTAATAATAAAATAATACAAAAGGATGTTTCAATTGTAAAGAGAAGAACAAGCAGCTGAAGAATACCAGGAGGATGAACAGCAAGCAGTGGCCTTAAAAATATTCCTGGAATGAATATCATTCTAGTGACTGGATTGCTGCCAAGACCTTTTATTCTCTGTTTTTAAAAATGCATAGACTAGAAGAGCCATAAAAGAATGTTTTGTCTCTGGAATATGCTGGAACAAAAGCCAGATATGATTAGACTCTGACATGGACATTCATCTTGTCCCAGGCTGAATCAGTTATTAATTCTGAAAGTATTAAATATGGAATCAGTTGAGTGTCTAACAAGTCTGCAATATTATTCAATTATAACTAAAATGTTAAACTGTCTGAATTTTCAGGAAAATCCTCCTGTACACGAAGCTGTGTGAACTCAATCAAGTCACTGAGGAACACCCCTAGTCCCAGTCTCCAAGGCACAAACTCCACAGGGACCTCCACCAGTTTGGCCTGATAAGATGAAGCTGAAGCACCAGGATTATTTACATGGTATGGAAAGGGCTTCCACACACAGAGAAAAAAAATCCACACAAAATTCACAGAAGTTTCTCTTCTCTTTTTTGAAGCTTGCTATCCTCTGTCTCCTGGGCAAATTGATATCTTCCTTTGAAGACTGATGTAGGCAGTTGGCTAGAACATCAACCCAAGGGTTCAACATATCCCACATCTTTTTTTTCTGTGACCTCTGTGATAAAGTTTCTCCTCTCTAGTCCTTCAGACTATTTTAGGGGCACACTTGCACTTATTTCTGCTATTTAGCTGTTTGTTACTACCATTGCCTATCAACAAGGGGAGCTTCTTGGAAGGAGAAAGACTACAGCTATAACTTACAGACATACAGTATTCTTAAAACCATTCACTTTCCTAACAGAAGGCTTCCATATTTCTTGCTCTTTTAGGAAATTCCTTACACTCAGGAGAAAAAAAATAAACACCTTTATAGGCTAAAAATTGTTAAGTGTGGATTCACACAAAAACCAACTTTCCACAAAAATGCATATCCTACAGTAAAGGTTCCTAGACTTAGAGCTGTCCTTTTCTGACTCAGATCATCTTCAGAAACACAAAACAGAAGTCAAACACCCCACCAATCAGGTTGGGTCTTAATTAAGACCTAATCAAGAATCTCTGGTAGGCTCAATCAGAATGTTCTTCTCCATTTTATAGTCAATTTATCAAGCAATGGCAATACCTATAGTAAATATTAATATTATTGGTGAGGGAAGTCACCAGTGGAACCCATCATGCAGGGGTGGAGAAGAGAGTCTTTGTGCTGGAGCACTTCCACTCTAAAGCCACAACTAAGCAAAGGGATTGCAAAGTATAGAAAGCAAAAGTAAAACTGATCAAGTGCCCAGTCCACTCTATTGAGGACATCCCAGGATCTGACTTGATTTTTAAGCAGTCTTTCTTTGATGGCAGCACAGTGTCTCCTTTATTACTGCATATTCTTTACTTGTAAGGAAATATCTACAATAGTGAAGTGTCCTCCTTCCTTCTCCCTGTCCATTTCCTCCTGCCAGAAGTATTTTCTCAGAATGGGAACAGCCATACATATTAACACTGCCTCAGACTCCATTACCAGAGGAAAGTGTCTTTTGAACCATGAATTCCTGATGCTGAAGATCACCCATTGGAAAAATCCATCAGCTTTACCTCTAACATTCAAAGCTTTTATTTATTCCACTAAGCATACATGTAATTTTTAACCCACAGAAATGTAGAAAACAAATGTTTTCTTATGCCTACCTGATGTAACAAAAAAGATGGGAGAGGATAAAAGGATATTTGTGCTGTTCTGTGATAAACTGAGCTGCGAGGTTCAGAGATTTCCTCTCTTGGTTTTAATACTGTGACAGTATGAACCTGGAGTCTCAGTATTTCTCCTGTCTTCAGTTCTAGGCTGCCACACCACCTGCAGCATCTCATTCAAAACCAGCTGGACTTGCTGGTTCTGTGTACTGCCCCTCATTTGGAGGATGAAAAGCCTGTTTAACCCAGTGGATACCAGACCCATTCAGCCCAGGAGATGTGATACACAAAGAGGGAATCCTCCACCGAATTTCTGCATAGCCTCTAGGGTTTTTTTTTAAGTCAGAACAGGCTGAAATGAGTCACCCTCCAGCCAGATATGAGCAAGAACATACAAATAAGCAATACTCCAATCAAAGTAGGTTAAAATTGTTCCTTATCAAACCAGTCCAAGTTTGCTCCTCAACACTGCCTACTAAAATTTGCTATGCTGTTTTAAACTAATTTTTAATACTTTTGGACAAGCAGCTTATACACCCACTGTGTGGCTAATATTAATGGCAGAGCCATAAATCCCTCACGAAGTGCTTGGTGGAAATGCTGATATATCCATTACCACCACAGGAAAGCGCTGCCGGGCTCTTCTGTAATTACAGCTCCTTCAGAGGAAAAGTACATCATTTGGTCTGCAGAGAGAAGCAGCAAAAGCCAACAGAAGAGTAGACTGGCTGATTTGTCAGAAGTCCTGGTGCCAAGGGCATGAGTATGTTGGCACCCAGACACCCTCACCCAGGTCCCAGGGCAACACAGCAATTACCCCTTCCTACCTTCTCCAGCACTTTCCTGCTTCTTTTCCTCATTTGTTACTTATTATTGTTACCTCCCTGACACCATTGATGCAACTGTCATGCCTTCCCTCTATATAACCTTTCCATCCATAAGTCTCAAAGTGTTTTGCAGAAGTTGATAAACAAGCTGCTCCCTCTGCCCAAGGTCACCCAGAAGATCTGTGCCGAGTCCAGGAATGGAACCCAACCTCTCAAGACCTGCACCAGGGATGGGACATGCTGTACCACTCACCACCTGTTAGGGAACACCGCAGTCTGAGTAATATCTGAGCTCTTACAGGGTGTTTGACACCACTCCAAATCAAGTAAAAATAATGAAAACTATTTTCTGTCCATTTGAGGCACTTGCAAATTACCATTCACTGTCATATCTAAGTGCCAAACACTATCAGCTATACTGACAGGCTTTGAAGGCTTCCAAGATGAGGCAGTATTAATACAAGCCTGGCTCACTAATGTACTACAAGAATTATACAGTGGATACTTAAACCTTTGACCCTGCAAGTACAGTCTAATTCCTTGCAATCAGTCATAGCTGAGCCTTGGTATGGAGCAAGACAGCTGTGAAAGGGGTATTCAGCTCAACAGCATCACATCCCCATATGACCATCCAATACTAACATAGTGTAAGGACACTGTGCCCACATCCTGCAGCTGAAGGGCTGTAGGTGGTGCCACACAACACCCCCAGGTCTAGAAAGCTACTCAGTAAGTCCTTCTGGCTTTCCTCTGGCACGATCTTGGCATGAAGGCTTTATCACAGACCTGCTAAAAGCCACCATGTTATTGGCCTCTCCTCCTCTAGTCTTGTCTCTGTGCCACAAATAACTGAGAAAAAACTACTTTGTTCACATGCATGGAGCAGTGGCCAACCACACCCCTGTGCCCTGCCTCAGAGTACCAGGATTTATCAAAACACACAAAGTTTCTGGGGTAATCAATACCAGAGGATGGGAACTTGAGACCTGCAATGGCTGTGTATCACTGATGCACAACGGCATCCAAGAGAAACTTGTACTTGCATGTGGATAAGAAGAGACTTTTATTCAGAGAGAAGCTTTGGTATGAAAGAAAACTCCACATTTTGCCTCCTTTTTTACTCTTACTCTGATCCCGAATCAATGTTCATGTAGCTCTGAGCCTTAAGAAGGCTCAATGAGCTTGGACTCATTTTGAGTGCACAACACTTGCATTCATGCAAGACTTGGAGCATTTTCCAGTCTCAGACATAACCAGCTGCTGTTGGAACACAATACAAGAGTAAAAGTGCTGCTTCACTTTCTGATCACAATAAGGTTACCAAAACCCAGGATATAAGTAGGTTGATGTATTAACATTTTTTTTTCCACTGACTCGCTAGCTGAATAAATTCAATGATTCCCTGCTCAAAGGATCTCTGATTCTTTTTCTAGTTGAGAAAATTCTGCTGGCAAGGAGGCAGAGGCAAAAATCCTCTAGTCACTGTCAGTTATTACATATTTAGCCCTGTGACTGCTGTGGAGATAAGTCACTACACATCAGAAAGGCTTCTTTATGAAAGCCAAATGTATGTGTGATAGTACAAGTTAAATGTAAGCAAATAATTCTACACAATATAAAAGTATAATCTTTTTCCCCCAGACTGAAATCATTACAAGACCTATTCTATCTGAAGGAGAAATTCTGACCCACACTTCATTATCAGCAGAGCCACAAAGGAAGATATTACGTTTTTTGAAGGATTTCATTATTTGTTTCATTCACTCAGCGTAAAAGCTAAGCCCCAAATTTTGTATTGTCCAAGAAAAGTAGATCAAAATATTCCATAGGGTTGTTCCATTTGCATGTTGACTTGATTCACTGTGTAAGTAATGAATTAAGCCCCCTTTGAAAATTAAAATGCTTGATTTTAAGTGTCCGAATAGAACATTTTGACATTGCTGGGATATTCTTTCTTCCTTTGAGACAAGGAATATACAAATCAATGAAACTTCAGTAACATAAACTTGCTTTCAGGATTTTTTTCCAGTCTGACAGCACTGCATTTTCTGGGAAAGAATAATCCAAAATACAGGTACTTGGTGATTTTTCTCTCTCCCTCAACAATATGTGATCAGCCATTCCACTTCACTACGAAGTAACATTTCAAATTCTCTATCCATGAATAAGAAATACTTTTTTCCAGTAGTATTTGGAGCAACATACAGATCTAAATAGCATAAACAAGTAGCCTTAGTACAACATGCAGCTCCCTAAGAACATGCCAAGTAGTCAAGAAACATCACCAGCACCTTGTTTTATCCCTACAGTATTTTGGACTAGGTACTGAGTACAGGATGAAAGGCAATGCATCAACATGCTTCCTCCCACATGATTCAGATCTTTATTCAAAATGGAATGGAAATAGAATGGAGAAAGGGAATTTTATTTTGGGTGGGTTTTGGTTTTCCTTTAGTTTAAGGCATCTTTCAATATAGACACAGTCAAACTAATACTTTAAGACACGGAAGATCTGGTGAAGATAAACAGGACAATAGATTTCTGCTCAATCTTTAGCAGACATCTCTATACATGATCAGCAATCGCTATTTGCACTGCTGAAATATTCAGGGAAATGAAACAAGGATTGAACAGAATGGCATACACCTCCACACTACCAAAAAATACTCTTGGGACAGTGCTTAAGTCTCAGTTCATAGAATCATTGCTCCAATACTACTTTTGGTCCCTTTCATTCTCTGTCTATGAACATGGGATGGCAGCCTTCTGAGTTTTAGAAATAAAAAACAAAGTATATCCACATTGAGCAGCTCCAATTGATTTTGCTCATGAATAACCCTAAAAATTACTCACAAGCTTTAGTTTGTCAATGCTTTGACAGAGCAGAGCACCATGAGTAAGTTACACCTTGTCATTCACGAGCTGACCCACTATTTGTTGCTGAGCATCAGTCTACCAGTGAAGATCCACATGGGTTGAAGCAGACCTGGGTTATGGATGACTTCTCTCCCCACACACCATCTCCATGCTCAGGCTCAGAATTAAATGCATCTGCTGGCGATCCACCGGCTGTGCCTTTGTGGAACAAAGGCTGATGCTATAAGCAAGGGTTCACCAGATGGTTATTCCTTGCTGGCAGACCAGCTTAGCTTGACCTTCAGAGAACACTGTTGTGTCCTAGACAGCAGCAGCATCACTGAGCTTCAAGGCAGAGCATAAGATGCATTATTAGGTCAAACATTTGCTTGGCTGAAGACCATTGTGGAACTACTATGGCCAAGTGGGGCAGATTGTACTAGGCAGGATTGTACTATAATAAGCACATTAACTCTAAGTGTCACAAGCCAAGATCTGACAAAGAGGGGTGAAGAACATGAAGTTAATACTTCACTCTTTGGTTTTTCCCGAGTAACTGCTCCAGGGGCTTGGAGGGCTTCTGCCTGTACTACATCCAACCTACTGGAAATCAGAAACTTCAATGTCCCAGCCCAAAACATTAGCCAAACCCACCCAGTCTGATTTAGCCGCAGAGAGAAAAAAAAATCCTGACTGAACCACATAGGGTTAAGCACTGGCCAAAATATCAGCAGAAGCAGGAGGCTTGGGTGCTTTGCAACTCTGTTCAACATATGTCTGAAGGATTTTTGGGACTGCACAAGACTGTAGTACAGGGAAAGATTGGCAAGGCAGATGTTCGTTGTTTACTGACCCCTCATGAAACCTGCCCTTTCCTTTACCCATTTGAGATGTTCAATAGATACGTTGGTGCTGATTTTTAAACCATGTGCTGCCAAAAATCTGGTGTATTTCTACGTCCCTGAGAGTTTGAAAACAAGAAGTACACTAGACTAGTGTGAAAACACACTTCCTTATGGCAGGTTTATAAGCTGATCACTGGAAATGAATTTCTTGCAAAGTAACATGTTGAAAACCATGACAGGCTCATTGACAACAAGCAAAGCCCTCACATTTCTATCTCAGGAAGAGGGTCAGTTTGCAGAGCAGGCACCAAGCGATTGTTTATTGGAGCTTTTGCAGAAAAAAAATGAAATTTTGCCTTCCGGGTATTTATGTGGAAAAAGCTGATACTGTCACAAACACAAATAACACAAAAACAGGAGTGTGAGAACTCCGGACTACACTCAGGCTTTGCTTTCCACCCATTTTCCTATATGGCTGAAGTGGCAACACTAGAGCCCCAGCTAACATGGTAACACTTCCATCTTTGGAAGAAACCAGCAATTTGCTTTGCTTGATTTTTTCCCCCCACCTGTCAAGCATGTCTTGTCCAAGAATATTTCCCAAGGAGCTGAAAAGATGGAAGTGCAGACATGACACGGACTAATGAAGATGCTTTCTAGAGAAGCTTCTTAGAATTGCTGGGGCAGCAGTTAGCAACAACCTTTGGGACTCTCATTCATAGGAAGCCAACAACCATGGTGGTGCCAGATGGAGTAACTCGGCATTCATTTAGTCACAGGCACTATTCCTACCACGTGTTCAACCCCTGCTTCTAGAGTTACTCTTAGCTTCTGCTTAAGACATTTCCAGGTCTTGGGACTGCAAGAAAATAACTCCCACAAGTTTTGAAGCCATTGTAAACACGAAGCAACCTAAGATCTAAAACTTTACAGAGCTCAGTCATACCAAATAGCAACCTGGCATCCCAACAAGGAAGCCACCAATACTACATACACACTGGGACCAATCTATTCATCTCAGGATGCATATCAATAACTCCAGTCTTGTGCTATGGGATGTGCAAGGTTCCAATTTCCAGGATACAGGTAAGTGTCCAAGCAGTGTATCAGCTCTACTAAGCATCATCAGTATCATTAAACATGACACACTGGGTTGAACGATAAGCTGTGTGTGGTGCAGATTAGCTCTCTTCAATAATACTAATTAGATTAAATAAACTATCATTCTATACATTATAGAACAGAAGAAATTGATCAAGTGTCACTTTTGAAAGCCAGGGTG
>VXBZ01009850.1:669411-679611 GCA_013399135.1 Heliornis fulica | reverse complement strand
CCTGCTGAAGTCAAGGTGACCCAAAACTTAGCAGAGCAGTGAAAAGCCGGGGGGGTGGTGGGTGTGTGTTTGCATTCACATCTCATATCTAAGATAATATTTCCAGAGCAGCCTAATCTTTAACAACTGCCTCTTCTTCTTCCCAGGCAGCTGCAGAGCAAGTCGTGAAACCAACACAGGACAGCTTGAAATCCTCTCCTGCCCCCCAGCACCTGTCTGTCCCCCTCCTTCAGTCACTGGAGAACAAATGAGGATTGTTCATGACCAGCAGGCCAGAACGTGCTTCTCTGTCAACGTCCCAGGCGAGCTCATCCCCAACCCGAGCCGCCTCTCGCATCGGGAGGCACCGGGCTGGGAGCACCCGCCGCCCGCGTCGCCGCGAGTCCCCCGCCGCGGGCAGTGACCTCGGCTCGCCGCACACCAGCGACCCAGAGGTGAAAGGCTCCATTGCTCATCATCCAGGAAAGGGTTACTCAGCAGAGCTTGACGTACATTTCTGTTTCTGCTCTTCCCCTGCGGCTGAGCCAACTCGTGTACAAGAAAAAGGAGCTGTTGGGGGTCTCAGGTGGGAGGTCCTTGTGTCCTCCATGACCACTGAAGGTTCTGATTGTCACTCCCTTGAGCACACACAGATCTCTGCATGTCCTGCAGCCTTGGAGGAGTATTCACCATCGGCAGTGGCATCCAAAACACAGACAGCTTGACTGGTTTTCCTGACTGTGGTGTTGTGAGGGGACTCAAGTACCCGTGATCTGCATCCTCCTGCCCCCGGGCAGTGCAGGCAGCAGTGCAGTGTTAGGGCAGTAGCCTCGTTAGGAGGCATTTTTTCTCCTTATCTGTCTCTGAAGGCATCTTTCTCCCCAAAAGCCACGGTGGTTATAGAAAGGAGAAACTTGTGCTGCCAGAAATGTGCCCTTATGGCCAAGAAGGCCAATGGCATCCTGGGGTGTATTAGAAGGGGGGTGGCTAGTAGGGCAAGAGAGGTCCTTCTCCCCCTCTGCTCTGCCCTGGTGAGACCACACCTGGAATGTTGTGTCCAGTTCTGGGCCCCTCAGTTCCAGAAGGACATAGAACTCCTTGAAAGAGCCCAGCACAGGGACACCAAGGTGATGAAGGGAGTGGAACATCTTCCTCCTGAAGACAGGCTGAGGGAGCTGAGGCTCTTGAGCTTGGAGGAGACTGAGGGGTGACCTCATTAATGTCTATAAATATGCAAAGGGTGAGTGTCAGGAGGATGGATCCAGGCTCTTCTCAATGATGGCCAGTGACAGGACAAGGGGCAATGGGTCCAAGCAGGAGCACAGGAGGTTCCACAGGAGCATAAGGAAAACTGTTTCCCTGTGAGGGTGGCAGAGCCCTGGGCCAGGCTGCCCAGAGAGGTTGTGGAGTCTCCTTCTCTGGAGACATTCAAGACCAATCTGGACACATTCCTGTGTGATTTAATTGAGGTGACCCTGCTCAGGCAGGGGGGTGGACTGGATGATCTCCAGAGCTCCCTTCCAGCTCCTGATGTTTCATGAGTCTGTGCAGGCAGACAGCCAGAAGGCAGCGCAGTGCTGTTTAGTTAAAGAGTATTTATGAAATTCACATGCAGGGAGAGAATTAGAGTTCAGCTAAATCCCTCAAAACTTAACCAAAACTCACCAATATTTAACAAAAATCAAGTAGGCTGCAACGCTGGCAGAGGAGGATGGCCGACCGCGGGGCTGCTGCAGGCCAGGTCACAACGTGCCACAGTGACAACAGTAGGCTTATACTAACAGGAGGAGTTTCTAAGGCATCAGGAATCCTCAGCTTTTCTGGGGTGACAGAGCCATGTTTAGCCTATGTGGAACTAATTTTAATGCCTATATTTTATCTGTTCTCAGACCTGTTTGTTGTGGCTGCTCTCATTTTTAAGGAACATGGCTGAATCACCACGCTGGTGATGATGGGTTGCCCACCAACCCACAGTGGTTCCCTAACAGAAGGGCACCCACAGCTCTGCACAACAAGACAAGGTGTAAAACCTCCCCTCGAGGTGCTTCGAGGAAGCCTGACCTCTGAACAGAGGAGAATGAAACCAGGACCATTTCTGGGAAGCAAGAATCCCCCCCCAGCTTCACCCCCTGCTCAGACTTTCACCTTCCTCCAGAGGACAGCCACCCTTGAAGCTCATGGTGTCATGTCACTTCCAGAGGTTTGTCCCTGAGCAGAGCCCAAACTACAACAGGTTTACGTGCTGCTTACCCAAGCGCGTAGACCCAGTGTCTGAAGCCGTCGGGAAGCGCTCGGTCCGCAGCGATCCCCTTCAGCGTGCCTGGAGCTTGACAGACCAAGGTGACATTTCTCTCTCCTTCCTCCTCTCCTGCCACCCACCAGAACAAAACCCCAAAACCCCTCAGACCTCCATCTGGAAGGTTCCCTTAGCTGAAACAATCGTAACAATGAACATTTCCACGGTGAGGTTTGTCACATTAATTTATTGGTTTTCTTCTTCTTTACATGGCAGACAGACCACAGAGCTCTCAGCCAATGTTCAGACACCCAGGTTACACCACATCCCCACACAGTTTGTTTGTAGCAAACCTCTCAGCATCAGCACGGGAGCCCTGCAGAGCTGCCGGCGTCAGCCTCGCAAATTCCTACATGCAGCACCTGAGCTTCCTCCCCAGCCTCTCCCTCAGTTCTCACAAGGATTTGGGATATTAATCAAGGGCAAAATGTCACATTTCATCAGCAGGCACGGGGGAGGTTAAAAATTTGCTGAAAAACTGTGAAATTCTGCCTTGGAATAAAAAGAAAAAGGAAAGAAATGGTGTGTTTTCCTGACTTTACCACAAAGAAAATATCCTCATTATTCTGAAGAAATGACACCGCTTTGAACTGATTCTTTGCAGGAAAAAACCACCCCCCCCTCCCCAGAACCCCTGCATCTGTCATGAGGGAAAGTGATGAAAAGTCTGGTGTAACCATGGGTTATTTCTTGTTGGTGGCATGGATATTCTCCTGCCACAGCCAGCTCTGCACAGGACCCTCCAAGGGACCCTGCCCTTTGTACCAGGGCAGTACAAAGCTGTGTGCTGTGGTCTCTTGGTTGAGCAACACACGTTATAAAACTTTAAAAACGGAGCATTTACAACCAGGGACATAAAGACGTGCTTTTAAAATGGTAAATACATATTTACAGGCTTGTGTGATAGACCAGAATTTCTCTGGGAAAAACGCTCGTATATCACAACAATTTACACACTTCTCTCCTTGAGTTTGTCAGTTATTACAGTTAATACCACTCTAAAAAAGAAAAAAGAAAAAAAAAAGCAGCAAAAATAAATTGCACAGAAGTGACCTCTAATAACCTCATTGGTATGCCTTAAAGGCACTAAACTCAGCAGCAGCTGTGCCAGTACTTTCTGTTGCTGGAAGTTGAGTGGGTCTCAGAAGAACTGATTGCTCAGAGCAAGGCTCAGGATGAAAGCTCTTCCTCAGCTACAACCAGTGAGTATCCATATAGTAAGTGTCATCTTCCACAAAACCCCTAACAAAGCTGCACTGGGAAAAAATCAAGGGCGCGCGACGCCGCTGCTTTGGGACGGAGGCTATCGGAGCTGGGTTTACTCACACTGTGTAGTCATGTTTCTAATGATCTCCATGCTGTCCAGGCACACAGGAAGAGAATTCCTGTTTGAAAGAACTGGGTTTACCATACTACTACTCCTACTAGATGATGAGAGGGAGGAGAAAATGTGGAGAGAAAATAAAACCAACACGTGAGACCGAAGCGAGGCAAACTGATGAGAGAGCTGTACGTGCACGCCGGCTTCTCTGAGCCACACATAAGGGCTGGAAACTGAATTTCTGTGCTATTCCACCAGGGTTTGCCAAGGTGTGGATGTGAATACCCAATTCTGACTAGTTTTAAGGAATAATAATCTCAGACTTCCAAGGTTGCCATGAAAAAATTCAGCTTTTGTTTGGAATTAGTAAAGCACGTACTTCAAGAGGAAATTATTGCTAGCAAAAAAACTCAAGAGGGGACAAATCCTAGAGACCCTCTGCTCCAGGAAAGCCAGAGAGCTGCCAGCAATGGCACGAGCTCTCCCCACAAAGCTGCATCCTGCAACACCCGAGTCCTGAACTGGAAGCATCACTTCCAGCACGGGAGGGGATGTAGTTTTTTATGGCTCATCTGGTTCTCAGCACGTCAGCCTTCCCCCAAACCACAATTGCACTTAGAAAGCTTCCAACAGGGGTTTATCCAAAAAATCTGTAGCAAGATAATACAAGGTCCTGAAGACCTTTTCTTTCCAACTCATACAACATGTAGCTATAATAGTTTTTTATGGGGAACAAAACCCAACGTTTCTTGTTTAAAGCTTTTGTATTAATGAACAATTTTTGATTTTCATCAAAACTAGAAAAACTTTCAGCAATTTCACACATATATATTAATATATATGTCACATATATAAATATATATGTAGATACATCTAAAACTAATCCTTATTTTGACTTTCTCCAGGCAGTGGGAAGGAGCATCGACTGGGCACTTGTCTCTTCTCAACTAACATGTGCAAACACAGATGTGTGCTTATCTGTGTGGAGCCCAAAGACAAGGAGTGGAATCAGTTGACTGAAATGAGGGAGAAATGGGGTAACTGACCCCCTTGGCCCTCTTGAAAAATCTCAAACCCAGATGCTACATTAGCAGGGATCTGAAAAAAAACCTGTTTCTAGAGAGGGAACCCTTCAGCTGGGAGGTGAGATCTGACAGATGATGTACCTGTCTGTGATTGTCAGTTTTGGAGCAAGAGAATCACTGCAGGATTTTTCCACACCTTGTCTGAAGCCCCCTTCGTGGATGCCCCCTCTACAGGACCCCTGGAACTAAACATGCTTGTAGAGGAGCTGCAAGCACGAGCTCTGTGTTGAAGGAGAAGCGCTGCCTGGCACCGCACAGCAACGTGCATGTTCCACAGCTCGTGAAAGGAAGAAATCCTGACTGTAACACAAGTACCAGGCAGGCAACAAATGTCATGGCAGCTTTTGAGAAATGGATGCTTGTCCCTTTCTGAAACGGGGCTATCAGTGCATCTCACAGAGATCACTTAACACGTGGTCTTCTACAAACGCGTGGGTCCTGACGCGCCCCGAAAGCCATGGCACCGTGCCCGTTAAAGCTAATGGTACAAAGTCAAGAGACTGGGGCATCCACGGATTCACACGTGGAAACCTCAGCAAAAGCCACCACTCCCTTCAGTGGATTTGGGTGGGATGCCCAGTTCTTTACCCGTTAGGATGTAAAGTAGAAACTAAAATGATGTAACAGTCTTTTCAGAACTGAATTGCATAGTATGTTAAACCCCTCTGTGTTCTTCCAGAAAGAGGAGACTCCTCCAGGCTCATCAACCCTTGGAATCCAGGGTCTAATTTGCCTGCAACTGTCTGAACATTTCTCTGTGCCATTCCACTGGCCATCGATGCGTGGACTCCACGCTGCAGGGACCCCGAGCTCACCCTCTCACAGTTCATCACTCTGGAGAAGGCAGGAGCCTTGTCCACACTCTCTCCCTCTCCCTCTGGAATGAAGGACAATACAACAGAAGATGGACATTGCTTCCAGCAGAAGAAACCGCTGTCCTGGTCATCTACGGAGGAACCGGTCTCACCCCATGAGGAAAAGCAGGAGAGGATAATGCCTGAGGATTCCCCTCACCTTTTCCAGTCCAAAGTTCCTCGTACCTGCAAATAGAGTTACATTTAATCAGAGTCAGCAATTAAGCAGTTGGAGCAACATCCATTACCTGGAAGCAGGACAGGTCACTCAGCAAGAGCTGCAGAGCAAAGAGGCGCCCAGGATTTTACTTTTGCTTGGGTCTCCCACAATTAAACAGTCTATGCAGTGGTTGGGGATGTTACTGCTTCATTAGCAGCCACCACCACTGCCCAGAGGCAGCAAACTGCAGAGTTTAACTCACCTGTCCCCCAGATACTCTTTTAACAAAGAATAAACCAGAGTGAGCTGGTGCTCAGTCTCCCCTTTCCCCTCATACATGTAAGTAGAATCATAGAATCATAGACTGTCTAGAGTTGGAAGGGACCCCCAGAGGTCATCTAGTCCAACCCCCCTGCAAGAAGCAGGGACACCCCCAACTAGATCAGCTTGCTCAGGGGCTCATCCAACCTGGCCTTGAACGTCTCCAGGGATCCAGGGGCATCCACCACCTCTCTGGGCAACCTGTTCCAGTGCTCCACCCCTCTCACAGGAAAGAACTTTTTTCTAATATCCAATCTAAATCTCCCTCCCTCTATTTTAAAACCATCACCCCTTGTCCTGTCACAACAGGCCCTACTGGACAGCCTCTCCCCATCTTTCTTGTAGGCCCCTTGAGGTACTGGCAGACCGCTCGAAGGTCTCCCTGGAGCCATCTCCATGGAGTACGATCTCCCATGGCTGTGACATCGCTATAAAGGAGGTGACCATTTCCACATTGCACACAGGGAAATGAAGGAGCAGAGGACAGTGTGTTGTTTAGAGCCAACCACGAGGAAATCAGTTCAGCTGCACCAGTAACACCAGAGCAGATCACTCCTCTGCCCATGGATAGCTCCCCAGCACCCGCTCCTCTGGCCACAACCCCCATGAATGGTTCTGTGCCGTAGCCCAGCACTGCAATCTGCATCACAACGTCGGTCCTGGAGCTTCGGGCATTCAGCCACAGCTGCCAGCCACAAGGGGCATTCCAGCCACAAGGGGCATTCCCAGATTTTGGGGATTTTTCTTTTGTCAGAGTTACTATTTGTTTGGTATTTACCCATTAAGCCTAAAAGACCCCAAAGGACTTTGCCCACTGCTGTGACCAGATGCAGACAGCACTGCCTCCGAGATGGGGACAAACCCCACCACCTCCCCACCAGATCCAGAGGAACACCTCACATCACAGAACCTCATCAATGAACTCAAACTCTCCTGCACTACCCTCTCCATGAGGCTGAAGACCCGAAGCTGCCCTAGAGACCCTTTTGAGGGGACGTCATAGAGAACACTTTGTCCCTCAGTTTTGAGTACTGTGTCCAGTTCTGCAACCCCCAACATAAGAAGGACATGGACCAGTTGGAGAGGGGCCAGAGGAGACCACAAAGATGATAAAGGGGCTGGAGCACCTTTCCTATGAGGACAGGCTGAGAGAGTTGGGGCTGTTCAGCCTGGAGNTGGATATTAGAAAAAAGTTCTTTCCTGTGAGAGTTGTGGAGCACTAGAACAGGTTGCCCAGGGAGGTGGTGGATGCCCCATTCCTGGAGAAGTTCAAGGCCAGGTTGGATGAGGCCCTGATCAAGCTGATCTAGTTGGGGGTGTCCCTGCTTCTTGCAGGGGGGTTGGACTAGATGACCTCTGGGAGTCCCTTCCAACTCCAGCCATTCTATGATTCTATGGTTCTATTTCTGAGGAGGGCACCTCACCCCCCCCATTTCACGCCTGCTCTCTGCTCAATGACCAGTTACAAGAGCAGTGACACTGGGGGTTTCCTGAGGCTCTGCAAGCACCGGGCACTCCTGCCCACCTCGTCGGAGCTCGTCAAGCCGTGCGCACCCCCGAGGCAGCGCCTGGCGGCTGCGCTGTACCTGCTTCGGCTGGACGCGCAGAGAGTCTATTCCTTGAAGAAGTGGGATGCGGCGCAGCTGGATTTCCTGCATTGCCTGGTGCTGGTGTGATGTGAAGAGGAGGAGGAGGAAGAGGAGGAGGAGGAGGGACATCTAGAGGCCACACGGAGTCTGTAACTGTACAGAGAGGCAGAAGAAACTCATACACATGCAGGGGAAAAACAGCAAGATGTGATTTAAGGGTCTTTAGTATGTGATGAGCCAGGAACCCTACGTCACCCCCACAACACAAATACCAAGAGCCAATTTCTGAAGGCACAGAGCGGGTTTTGCCTTCATCTGAGTGTATCCTGTTCGTTTCTAAAGTAGGAAACAGACAGTGTCCACTGGAAGCAGTGTCCAGCCTCCCACCCAAGGTCAGGGTTAGAGACCCTCCAATTGGGACAGACACAGAGTAAAGAACAAAAGAGCCGCAGACTATTTTCTCAGGACAGACCACATCAGGTTATCAAATACATATTACAGCAAAGGAATTGATATAAACAAAATGCTGCATCCAATCATTTTTCCCAAGGTCAAAGTCCCCAGTACACTTTTGGCACTGTCAGACCTGGTGACGAGGCCACCAGGTCCAGTACACTTTTGGCACTGTCAGACCTGGTGACGAGGCCACCAGGTCCCTACAGCGAGCACTGCTCAGTGCCTTTATTGCAGGCGAAGCGTTCTGTCACTTCACGTTCTCGACCAAGCCTGAGAAGCCCAAAGTGAAAATGAAAATCAGAGATCTTAACTGACAGCATCACCTCTCTGTAACGTTTCAAGAAGCCTGAAGACATGAGTCAAAGCAAGGGAAGAAAGGTTCATGGTTTATGCCATGTTCTAAGCATACAAGCTCAGTTCAAAGGTATACCCAAGCTAAACTTCCTTATGCTACAAGAATAAACCCAAAAAATCCCTGAGTTGTTTTTAAATTCAGCATCTTTTCTTACCTTGCACATACTTGTACCTCCTGGGTGCATGCAGATGCATGTCTGCTCTCCCCTCGCACCCGCGCTCCCCCAGAACTCGCCGTAATCACGCCCCTGCCTCGTACGTGCAAACTCTTCCACAGTCTAACCATAACCGACTACTTTTGTTCTCCCACGGGAACACCTTTTGAAACCTGATTTTATGACATAACAACTTGCCTAAGAAAAGTTTTTAAAGTTTGGGTTTTCTCCAGGTTATTTTTGGATTTCAATCCACACCCTTTAAAGGAGATTTCAGTTACTGCTTGTGCTTACATACAGATTTTGTAGCGGGTCAGACGTGGGGAAGCGCAAAATTTTCCATTACAACAGAAAAACAAAACCACAGAAATTTGGAAAAGCAAGCAATTCAATTATTTCCAAATTAAAAATCGTGGTTAAAACAGCCTGCCAGAAGTTTTGTTATTGTTGTATGTAAATCATGCTCTCCAGCTTTGTGAATTTGGTACAGAAGCATTCATCTAGTGAGAACCAGAAAGCAGTAATGAAGAAGTCAACAAAAGCCAGATTTTATTGTCCTGCATGATGACTGTTACCAATGGAAACAACAGAATATCCATTAAAAGTTTAGTTTGTTTGGCTTCAGTTCTTTACTATAACTGGAACAGAGAAATTTTAGTTCTTTTTATTCAGAGTGTCTCCATTGAAATAACATTTAACGTCAAAAAATTAATTACAACTTGCAAAAGTTCTTCTCTAATCAATACCGCGTGTTCGCCCGCGCCACAGCCAATGCCTCGATCCTGTGGGAAACTCAGAAAAAGGCAAAAAAGGGCCTCAAACCCAGAGAGACAAAGTGTCTGAGAGAATCTGACCTGTATTTCCGAATGTGCACCCCTTGCACCCCCAGAACCCGTATGCTCAGAGTCTCCCACCACTATTTAAAGCCCAGAAGCTGAGGATCCAAGCCACAAGATCCAAAGGAACTGTTTTTCCAGACAGAAACGAGTTATTGTCACCTTCCTGTCCTGCTCTCAGTCAGGAGCACTCTGAAACAGAGAGGGAGATTTGCTGTGCGGAAGTGGAGGAAGCCTGCGTCGATTAGCGGATCAATAATTACTTTTAACGAGGCTGTTGAAGGAAACACGGGGATGTCTGGGGAGTAACTCCTGGGTCTGCAAGGGAAACCCATCGTGGAGGGGGAGGGGAGCTGAAATACCCCCGTTGCATGTGGGAGCAGATAGTGAAGTTTATTTATAGCGCTGTCATTTGCACCTGCTTGCGCCATCACCCGTGCTGGGGCCACTGGAGACAGGCAGAAGAAAAGGAATCCTCGGGGAACCCGAGGCAACGCGGCGGAGGGAGGAAGGGGTGAGAGGGGTACCCCAGCACCATCACCTCGCTGCACACTGCATCCAGGATCAAACAACAGCACACAGGCAGCACACCCCACGGACACACAGAACACCCCACGGGCACACAGAACACCCCACGGACAGGCAGCACACCCCACGGACAGGCAGCACAGTCCACGGACAGGCAGCACACCCCACGGACAGGCAGCACAGTCCACGGACAGGCAGCACACCCCACGGACACGCAGAACACCTCACGGCCAGGCAGCACACCCCACGGCCAGGCAGCACACCCC
>VXBZ01009850.1:644708-668832 GCA_013399135.1 Heliornis fulica | reverse complement strand
CACACTCCACAGAAGGACAGAACACCCCCCAGACAGGCAGCACATCCCACAGACGGGCAGCACACCCCACAGATGCCTCTAGTCTCCTGTACACTTAAAAAGCTTCAGCATAATTGTCTAAACCCAGTTCCTACTTCCCCAGGCCTCCCTCGACACGAGCAGCACGTGCTGTAGGCGGTCAGAACAAACGCCAGCTCCCGGCACAGCTCTTCCCTCAGACCTTCTCCAAATACGCCTGGTACTTAAAAGAGCCGCAGACTAGTCTTCTACCACACTTGTACAACTATTATTCTTTCAAGTTGCTGGTTTAATTCCCTAGAAACATCCCAGAAAAATAAAAAATAAGGCACATTTCTTCTGTGAATGAGGGCTGGAGCGATCTGATACTGGTCACACTGGGAAAATTCAGTGAATAGAGCAAAGTCACCGCAGTATGGGATGAAACATCTGGGTAATTCAGGTTCACGTTTTAACCTCCATTAAATTGTGTTTTTCCCACAGGGTATATACTTATATGGTCCAAATAAAAAAATAAACCCAAACCCAAGCACGTGGTTCAAAACTTCAGACATGCACAGTGGCTGCAATGCATCTCCTACCAGGAGACACCTCAGGGACACAGCCTGTCCAAGGGATGCACAAGATGGCACAGACCAACTTCTGAAACAACCAGCTGCCCGGGAATGAAAAGTTGAGGAGAATGGTGTGGATGATTAAGCTTAAATTCCTGGCTTTGCAGAACTAGGCAAGGTAATTTTACAGGCCAGCAGGCAAGCGAGTGGGTTGGGATAAATGAGATTTCTGGGCTTTCTGCTGTTAGTGGGAACTAAACCGTCGTGTTGCTAACGTGCCTGGCATGTACGCTCTTGCACTAGTGTGTTGCTTAATGGGAAAGTAAACACACAAAACAAGGACTTGGAAAAACATCAACCAACAATTACATCAACAGGGTTGGTTTTTTAAGTGAAACCAAGTATTTAGCAGGACAAAAGGTGTGTGGGTAGGGTTTTCTTGTGTCTTTTCTCTGGAAGAGTCTGGTCTCTGCGTGAAAAACACGGGGGAGCAGCAGAGAGCGAAGGGGATCGTCACGGGCTGTACTGCAGCTATCTCGAGACTTACTAGTGTTTATTTATCGAAGTGGGGAAAAAGCTGGAACACATCAGGATTTTGCCTTGCAACCCCGTGTTGCTGAAGGACAGAACATGAATGTTATGATTTTTACAGCCAGGCTTTTCATCCATCTCAACAGGAAAAACTCGTTACCGAGATCCTTCGCGCTCTCTGCTCAAGAAGATACCCGCACAGCTCATTAACCCCAGCGGTGCCAGCCCTCGCTCCCCAACAACTCACAGACTGCAGTGTTTCACGCTGGGCTCGGCAGTTCAGAGTCTCTTCCATGCCTACAGCTCACCAGGGCACACCCTGAAACCAGTGTATCAATACCACTCTACTCAGATTCTCAAAGGCAGAGAGTGATCTGAAGTAGCCCTTGAAGGGGTTCAGTACTGAGGATGGCTACTGAGCTCTTTCAGAAGAATCAGTCTCCCTGAGGGTGCTTCAAACTGAGCTCAAAGAAATTATTAGTCTTGGCCTCGGTCTATAAATTTAGATGAACAGTATCACGTCAGTGACTCGTCTCCTGGCTGGTTTGCCAGGCACAGAGCATCGTGTGAGGCAAAAGGTGAAGGTGGTTGGATTAAGCCCAGCAGCACTCAAATACATCTCCTACACTCTCAAGTAATCTGATGGTTTGATTAAAAGTTTGTATCTACTTTATCACACTCATGGCAGAAGAAAAGAACAAGAACTCTCTCACACACGGGGAAGGACTGCAGTCGATTTTTATGCAGCTTCAATACAGAAACAATTAGTCCAAATGAGCTGAAAATGATCACTGAGGGGTAGCAGAGCTCATGTGATCCCTCAGTCCTGCTCAGCTTGTTATGTAGAAACGAAACCACAGAAGAAAATGTGCTGGTGGTTTACAAAGACAGGGAAGCAAAAGCTTTTGCCTTGATGAATGAGGAATACAGCTTCAAACTCCAATCTTGATGGAGGGCAACTCCTCAAAGCAGCCCAATGTCGGGAGAATCTCATCTGCCAACCTCCTCCAGGCCACTGTGCTTAGCAGGAAGCACAGTCCCCCAACGAACTGCCAGACAGACTCTACCTCTAAGTCACAGCTGGGACACGACTAGGTGCTATGCACACACGATCTGCAGGCTGTGAGCCTGTGCTCTCAGCCAGAGCATGTCCTAAGCCTGGCCCCTCCACGAGCAGCACTGGAGCAGGGTCAGGGCTCACAGCTCAACCCCAGCCTGTGGCCAGCAGGGATAACACACAGAGCTTGTGTCTCCAGTCACTGCCAGGCCTTCAAACACCCTTCCCAGGCAGCACATCCTCTGCGCTCTCACAAGATCCCTCCCTGAAAAACCCCAAACCCCCTCGCTTTTATCCAGTCAAGCTGCTGAGGGATGGAGGCTCACTGTGAGATTGTTCCTCTGACCCAGGGCATCACGAGCAGTTCGAGTCCCCATCCCACTGTTCCTCTGACAGGCAGCACACACAGCTCCTAACGCCACCTCACACGGCGCAGCCCGACGCCCAGCCGTCCTCCTGAACGGGAATGACGCCCGCTGAGTAACCAACGCGGTTTCTCACAACCCTCCGGCAGTTTCTGGGAGCACGGTCATCCAAAGCATGACTCAGAGACCCTGTTTGGCTGGGGAAACATGTGTCTTGGCAAAAATAAGCAGAAATGTACAAAGTGCATGTTGCTGGTTATGATGTTCCACAAACCACTGGAGCTTTGAATAAACTTGTAAAATGAAGTAGCTACCTGTCCCTTCAGAACATGTCACCCTCCAACTTGCCTCCTGCTGTTGTGAGTTTACTGCCTTGGAGCTGAAAAACCCAGCAGTATCTCAATGCTCTTGTTCAAATCATAGAATCCTAGAATGATTAGGGTTAGAAGCGACTCCCAGAGGTCATCTAGTCCAACCCCCCTGCAAGAAGCAGGGACACCCCCAACTAGATCAGCTTGCTCAGGGCCTCATCCAACCTGGCCTTGAACTTCTCCAGAGATGGGGCATCCGCCACCTCCCTGGGCAACCTGTTCCAGTGCTCCACCACTCTCACAGGAAAGAACTTTTTTCTAATATCCAATCTAAATCTCCCTCCCTCTATTTTAAAACCATCACCCCTTGTTCTGTCACAACAGGCCCTACTGAACAGCCTCAGAATTTGAAATGCAGCCTTTCAAAGGCACTCTGGTCCCAAAGCATTTTTCAAGACTAAGAGAAGTAAATGTGCAGGATCAGCAAAATGAGAGCGAGAAGCGATGAAGCGCGATGAAGCGCGGATGGGAAGCAGTCAGCAGAGATGACTCAACACTAAGGTCTCCTCTTAACTGAGGAAGAAATAGAGATGTAGGTAGTGGCCAGAGAGCTCGTGGTGCAGACAGGACCCCTGCACCTCCTGTTCCTTTCCAAGTCCTGTCAGGGATCTTGTGTCTGATGTTGGGTACTTCACAGCAATAGCCCCTTCACCCACTCACTGCCCCAGACCTGTTTGTACTTCGACGGACCCTTGCTGAGTGATGAGCACGAAGCAGCACTGACACCAGCTAGTCAGGGTTAAACCTTGGTGCTCATTACACTAAAAATAAATACCCATGACATAACTTAAATTGCAAAGTCAAGATCCCAAATGAGCTTAGGAAATGATGTCAAGTCATCCACGCAATGGAACAGACTCATCTTTAGTAACATTAACACTGTTCATTGTCTCACTGGGTATGTAAAATGACCATTAACCATGCACTTAAAATGCCTTTCTTACAGTTTTTTATTTGCATCTTGTGCCAAAACAGAATTATTTTCCTCATCTTTGCACACCTCCAAAAATACTGGCAGGTCCTACACATACCTCCTTCCACTAAAGAGCTGCTACTCACTTTTACAGCAGCTCCACCTTATGAAGTATATTATGTGGGTTCTACTAAAACAATACAGTATGCAGCTACAGGATTTGATGTATGTAGGAACCAATCTATAGGGATTTTCTGCCATCTGAACATGGGCTTGGTTGAAATCTCTTGAGCATTTGCAATTGTACTATTCCCAAGTGTTTTTAAGGAATCTCTTTTGAGCAGCCTTAGCTCTCAGTTCACTAGACAGTGGATGACTGTCCATCCACAGTGTTTAGATGAATCAATCCACTTTAAAAATTAATTCAGATCATTGTGGCCATGCAGGCAAAGCTTTACAAAGCTGTCATTGAAACTCCCCACGATTAGTGGACCTAACTCTGAGCGCTTTACAGAACTCCCATTATGGCTTAAAACCACCAAACACAATATGGTATTAACTTGACAAGTATTAACACTCTAGTTTTAAATACCACACAGAGGTAAAAAACACCTTTGTTCTATATTATCAAAGTATTTCCAGACACTGCTATGAAATTTCCAGCTAGTCACAAGTTTCTTTCTAATTCTTTAACACTTGAGCTGTCGAGGTGTGAGGTTTACTTCTTTCATAAGTCACTTACCCCAGCAGCACACACTCGTTGAGGACCTATCCTGCAGCTCAGCTTCAGAACACCGCATGGCTCATGCAGATCGTGCAGGCAGGAATTAAAAGCTGGAAGCAGCATGTAAAGGTTTCCAAGTGCTTTTCAAGGTCATTCACAAGTTATTTTTCTGTCACAGGTTATCACTTACAACTCAGCTTCTACACTGTGCTTGCCTCCAGTAAAAGCTGGAACCAGCCCCAAACCTCTGGAACCGAAGTCACCTAGGCCAGCTGGTAGGTGACCAGGGAGTGCTACTCATTTCTACATTTTAAGTTTTACATATCAAGTTGTCAGGACCTAGTGCTCCAAGACATCTCTCCAAAGAAAATCATCAGGATGCTTTAAATAAAAGGCTGCAGTATAAACTGCCAACAAAGCATAGTGCCAAACACGCCAGCCCAAACTCACTCCAGGGAGCTTACACAGAGGGTTTGGAGCTTGCAGAGCTGGCACACAATGCCTAGGTTAGAACACATTTACCATCCAAACCAGTTTTAACTCCTTCTGGCAAACTGGAGAATGGGGGGGGGGGGAAACCCAGCACCTGTGAGCTCTCCCACCCTCCCTGACACATCAGCATCACTGCTTTTATTAAACTGACACTGTCTGATCTTGACCAGCATGTCACTGTAAACAGGACATGTTTAATTGTTTTCATTGCCTGTTTGGATGCATTTCAAGGCATGTCAGCACTTTGTGGGCAACAGCACAGCTTTATTGTTGCACTCAGATCATAAAGAGGCAGTCATAAAAGCCATCAAAATTCAATTATGCAGATGAGATGCAATAGCAACTAGAAAGGTTGTATGCTTCCTATCTGAAATGAGTGGTCTGTTCAGGAATCAGGTCTTCCTGGATGATTTGTTCTCATTTTGGAGCACAGATCTATATCACACAGCACTTGAGAACTGGTGCATATGAGCATGTGAACCATCTCAGGGTGGCAACATCCTCAGGACACCACAGAATTTAATATCACAGCAGAGAAAGCGTGAAGGCAGTGGCAAGATGATTTCTGCTGTAATATTAAGGAACGAGGGCAAAGCTGGTTTATTTGTGATCAGTTCACTGCTAGACATCTCTAATAAATCCTTACAAGGTGAACAAGACACTGAGACTGCAGCAAGACCAAATACCAACCACTGTTTCTGCCTTCAGTAACAGAAGATTGATGTAAAATTACTGTGAAAGGATAAATTTGTGTCCTAACCTCAGTGGCTTCAAAGCTACAGTAGATTTTTTACCTATAAAATAGCCAAATAAACTACAGACAACAAAAATGTTAAATAAAATCTATTCAACGCTGAAAACCTTCACTGGGGCTGTCCTACCACCTAATAAAACACTGCTGTAAGCTAGATGAAGAACTCACCTCTAATTATGGTACAGCTATCAAACTGTAGAATTTATTATCACAGTGCAGATGTGCCTGCAAAAATGCTCAATAAAGTGCACAATGATGCAGAAGTTGAATTTCCTTATCAGTTAAAATCCAGGGAAAACTCGTTATAGAGCAGATAACATGTTCAAGGAACGGCATATCACAAGAGAAATAAACAGGGAGCTCTTGCCAAGGAATCTTACTCTAACATAAGTATTACTTTGAATAGATAACTACATAAAATACTAACTCACTATGGAATTAGCAGGGAATATGGTGAGAAACAGTCTACTGTCTTAATGATGCTAGGTTATTCCATCAGGCTGCCGCAGCAATATGGACACAGATGCTTCCAGCTCCCCCAGAGGAGGCAGAATGTGGATCTTGGTGGTGGAACACAACATTCCAAGGTCCTCAGAGCCAAAACTCTTTACTTGTATTTTTTAAATAAACTATTCCACAACTTTAAAGCCTATAAAATCAGAGCATCATAATCTTAGAAAATGATGAAATGGTGCCTGTGGTTTCAATTAAAATAGTGTAAATATTAACTGTGTCCATAGCTTTTAAAAAATGTAAATCCAAGACTAGAAGTGTGGAATTGGTAAGAATTTGTTTCAGTGAACTGGGTGTAGACAGCTAAAGGATGCAAGCACACTTAATTCCTTCTAGATGTACATTGTTTCATTTGTCCTGGTACATCTGGTTTCCATACAAAAGGCAAGTTTCCCACATGCTTTTAAAAAGTTTACTTTATTGGTTACAGTTATATAAAATGTGTCATGATAGTTCCATCTAGTTGGTCATTAAGTGCTTGCAACACCACAGAGACTCTTTAATGCATCTGGAATTTAAGAGGAGGCATAGAATGTTTGGAGGAGGTGAAATCCCTCTGGGTTTGCTTACCTGCATTTACAGTGTCTTCAGCAAGGCTACAGAGTTCAAAAGTAAGGACAACCCCACTTTTAGGTCAAATTGTAATTTTTAATGTTGGCATAGTCTTTGTATCACTCTCCAAGAGAAGAAACAATATAACTAACAGCAAACTTTTAATACAGGAACATGCTCCAAGATTAACAACCCAAAATGAAAAGAAAATGAAATTAATGTAAAATGTAAATCACATATAGTACAATTGAAGTGTCCAAAACAATTTAAATAATTTTAAATATTTTATTTTTTAAACTTGCTACAAATGCTTTATACAATATTTCAACATAAAGTCCCCATAACAGAAATGTAACAAAATGGGAATGATAGTGAAAGTGAAAGTTAAAGTGGCACAAATTCACCAAACATTAAACTACAAATTTTAAGAGGTAGATTACTTTTTAAGTCAAGAACAAAAAAAATAAAAGGGGTGGCTGTATAAAGAAACTAGTCACTTTCCATCAATTCTGTCATTAACCTTGAAAGCTATATGAACACACGACAAACGGTATTTCCATAGAAAGCTGTTATGAACAAAGACCAATCTGTTGTCTTAAGTTATTAGATAGAGGTGTAGGACCTTTTAAAGTAATTATATATTTAACTTTCAAAATATACAGGTATGCAATCCTGGTCTAGCCTTTTTATCGATAAAAAGATACACTGCATTCATTATATATATGGTATTTAGAAAATGATATCGGTATTTCATCGCTATATAAAGTTTCATTTGCATGTATAAATAGGAATTTGGAAAAAAAAAATCCATAAAACATCCAAATCAGGCTTTTTTCCCCATCGTATGCCAGCCATCTAAAAGACTCAGAAGGTGAGGAAAAGGTGGGAAGAAAAGTTCCGTCGCACTAGGTTGGCCTCTACTGATTCATTTAGACAAAAGGCTTTAAGAAACACTTAAAACATGACAAAAATACTCTGAGTGCAGCAACATCTGTTGTCCCTGAATCTACACTGAATTCCTGACAGAACTAAGGATCTGCTTTGCCACGAATAGGACTGAGCTGCCCGGATGCCATCCGTGAGGGTACGGACGAGACCAGGACCAAAGCCAGCACGAGAGCAGAGGTTTGGTTTAGCGAATCCCACTATTTCCTTTTCAAGGTTTTGCTTTAACAGTACCCTTCTCTTTTGTCCAAATCATCCTGTAGCCCAGCATGTGTGTCAGGCACCAAGGAAGAAAAATCTGTGCCTGACACTGAATATTAGAGCAAGAAGCCTGCAGGCATTATTACGATTGAGTCAGCTTCAGCTGGTTTCGCAAGCTTGGTGGATTTCACATCCATTGTCATAGTGCTTATCCTAAGTTGAGCATGCAACAGCTCTACCATGTCATTAAGGGAACTTTTTGTTTGGTTTGTTTTTACAGGAGATTCCTAGAAAATAAAAAAACAAAAACTGAAGATAAATGACAAAACAAACTATTTGTGAACAGAGTATGTTTACACAGAAAAACTGAAAGGTGAAAAACAAAGCTGGAGACAAGTATTACATGAAGCAAGTCTCAATACTAAGAATTAAGATTTCCCGGGGAAAACAAAAAAAACCCAAACCCAAAGCCTACAGAACAGAACTAAAGTTAGCCTGTGCTGACTGACTAACTTCCTCATACTACATACTGGGTATAAAAAAAGTCTGACTAGATCTAGATTTATGAACATTATTTCAGAAAGAAAAAGCAAGGCTTCTAGCATAACTACTCATTAAACCAGTAAAGACTGCGAGTTGCCAAAGTATACAGTATTTGAGAGCTTCAAGGAAACCTTACCCCTAGGTAAAGTGTTATTTACCCCAAATACTACCAAACAATTTCCATATGCACAGATTTTCCAAGTACTCGGTTATTTTGCTTAAGGTCAAATGATTAATTCATCAAATGGAAAGATGTGTCATTCTGGCTTCAAAGTCTACTGATCTGTTCTGGCATTGTGTAAAATATACTCTCACACATAACACTAAGAGCAACCAATGAGAATTCAGTCAAATGAAGATGTTTATGTCCCAAGAGAACAGGCCTGGTAGACAGTTCTCAACCCTGAAATGCATTTTTTATGCCATTAGTTTCCAAATTCCAGTAATGTTTTTCTCCTTCAACACATCCTATTTTGGGTATTCACTATTTTAAGACAAATCCCCCTCTAGCACTTTGAACCATGGCTTTACAAAGTATTTCCTCCAAACTTCCACCTAGGAGGTCCTCACCATAAGACACACAAGCTGCAAAGTTTGGATTTTGAAACTTCTTGACAAATTCTGCTAGGGGACACTTGTTCTGAAGGAGCTGCCAGTTCCTCCCCCTCCTCCCCTACCAATTACTTTTGATTAAAAAATAAAATACTGCCTTCAGCCATAAATCGGGTGTTAAATTACAGCCATGTACTGCAATTACAAAAAAAAATCCTAATTACCAGTGAGCTTTCTAAAAGTTACTGGGCAAAACAGATACCTGTTTCCAAGAGCAACATGGTAGGAAGCGTTAAAAGTTAGCAACACTTTGCAAAATATCCTATCAATCTGAGAGACAACAGGAAGATGCAAGTCAGGACTCAGGCACGTAGATTAAGATTTTATTTATTGAAGTATATTACCCCTTCTTGTGATTAAAAAGCTTCTTCTCAAAAAGAAACAAATTTAATTATAAAATTTGTTTATACTGAAACAAGAGCATGATACTCCTAACAAATTTACATGTTCATGTAACCTTTTTACATGTCTATTTCCCTTACATTAAGTATTTAACGATCTGACTCAATTAGCATGGACATACATTTTGGAAGTATTTGGTCACGGGGGTGCATTTCATTGATTTGCAGAGAGTGCTTTTTATTAAAAAAAAAAACTACACAAGTTATTTAAGCAAGTAAAAACTGCAGTCATGTTTTTTAGCTTAGCAAACCACCATAATCTAAACCGAGAATGATTTGGGGCCACCACATAGACATCAAATACAAGGTCGTTGTCTCCAATAACATGAAGTTTAATGATGTGAAGTTTATTTGCACTCAGGCACTGACATTTTTTTTTTCCCCAGAGTTTTCAATTCAGTTTATAATTAAAGACATTCTCTATACAAACTATGTATTATGTCATGACAACACGGTAAAATGCATCAAGTATGTACATCATACCTCAGCATGACTGAGATAACCACATTTCAGGAAATGCAACCTTTCCTTTTTTTATTTAAGAAACTCAAAAAAAAAAAAGACCAAGAAAATTGGCAAAACAGCAAGCAATGTGTTCGTGTGTTGTTTCAACTTCAAATGAAATGCTTACCTGAAATCTTTTAGCTCTTGCTTTGTACTGCTTTCATCTCTTTTGCTTTCTGCTGCCTCTGCATTTGCTGCCTGCTGCAGGCTTCGTGTAATAGGTCCTCCAATCCTCTCTCTAGATTTTACAGTGAATCTGTCTGACTTTTTCTTACTTGCCACAGCTTTACTTGGCAAAACAGCTTTATTATTCCTCTGTATTCTGACGTGCAATTTCCGGGGCGCTTTGCTCGAGATCCCGGCGGAACTGTTCTTAGCAACCACCTTAGTTTTTTTCCCATCAACATGGGACATTTTGGACACTCTCACAGGACTAGAGTTCCTCAGTGACGAAGATGAATTTGGCTTTTTCGATCGGATGGGAGATACAAATTTAACGTTCTGTTTGGATTTGAAGGATGCAGAGGGCAGCTGCATCTGTGCAGGGCCTGAGGTTCGTGCTCTCGTCTTGCCCAAGTGAGGCTGCATGCTCTGCATTTTGATTTCTGCATCCGCTGTTCGCCTGCGCTGGTTGGTGCCTTTTTCACTGCTTGGGGGGGAAGAGGAACTTGCACTTTTCTTTGTGGAATTCTTTTTAGATGAGGGAGAGATGGGTTTTTTGGGACAGCTGTATGATGCGTGTTTATTCAAACTGCCAATGTAAGTGAACTCTCTGTTACAGTAGGGACAGATGTGAGAGTCTGACTCGGATGGGTTATTTTTCAGCTCTGCCTTCTGCTGGGCAGACTTCTTTTTTTGCAAGATAGCTTTCTGGACAAGCTGGTTTTTCTTTTTCAATGCACTTATTTTCAGTTTATTTGAGGACATTTTGCTAATCTCAACATTGAAATTAAGTCTTTTAGGCTGACCCATTCGTCTGAAGGCATTCTTTGCAGGACCAGCTAGAACCACCATGCCATTCTTGGGCTGCACTGTCTGTTTCAGCGGTACTGGATTTTTTTTAGGCGTGTATCGCTTTTTATCACTGGCAGATGCACAGGCCAATATGTGTTTGTGCAACTCAGGCATGTTATCAACACTTTTCCCACATTTTGTGCATCGAATGGCAGTAGTGAAAGTCTGTGGAATATTGTGGGTAGTGAAGTTTGTGGCAGTAACTCCAATACCCATAGGGTTACGGTGGTGATACTGAAATGGAGGTGGTTTAAAGCTTGGGTAGTGTTGATTGAGGCCCATGCGAACATCTGGATCTTTAGATTTTACTCCAGATGCCATTATTTTTATCGTAGTATAAAGCTCTTCGGAGGAATCGTTTAGATCTTCATCTTCCTCCTCTTTAGAAGGTTCCAAAGAATCTTCTGTCAGGCTCTGCATGTGCTCCATGTTCGCCTTACTGGGGTCAGTAAAATTCTGGGGTCTCAAAGTCCCACTTTCAAACTCATGGTGTGTGCACTCTTTGTCTGGATGGAGATCCCGCTGATGCTGTTGCAAATTGCACAAAAAAGCAAATTCCTTTTTACAGACCGAGCAAACAAAGATATTTCCTACTCCATGAAGCAGAAAGCGATGTTCCGACAAGTCTGTTTTATCCCTAAAAAGCTGTACACAGAATTCACATTTGAAGGGCCATTCTTCAGCATGAACGGATAAATGCTTCGTTAGGTCTTTAATAGAAAGGAAAGGTGATTCACAGACATTGCACACAAAGCTTTTACTGAATGTTTCCTGCACTACTCCCGATTCACTTGAAGTATGAGGATCCTCTCGCGCTTTCTGCTGTTCACTTTCAGCTTCTTCCTGTTTTATTATTGGGAGAGTGTTTTCAAGATTATCAGCAGAGGAAACAACAGAAGAAACCACAGAAAGAGGAGGTGGAGATGGAGATGATGAAGATGAAGAGGAGGAGAAAGAGGAAGAAGAAGAGGAGGAAGATGAGGAAGAGAGCGTAGGAGGACCAGGTGAAGCAGCAGAAATGAGAGGTTCCACAGAAGGAACAGGAGATGGAGAAGGAGAAACAGTAGGTGAAAGAACCGGTAGTGGGGACTGAGTAGTAGTGTTGGAAAGTGGAGATGGGCAAGAAGAAGTGTTAGTAGCACTGGCAGAGGCATCTGGAATCGGTAAGGGAATTGTTGGAAGGAGGGGAGGAGGTGATGTAGCAACTGTTAAGACAGGCGGGCAGGGCGGTGGGGACGGGGGGTTGGTTGGTGTTAACAGAGG
Source organism: Heliornis fulica (assembly GCA_013399135.1). Lineage (NCBI taxonomy): Eukaryota > Metazoa > Chordata > Aves > Gruiformes > Heliornithidae > Heliornis > Heliornis fulica. The sequence goes on along the minus strand of VXBZ01009850.1, from coordinate 656,505 downwards.
AGGCAGCTGGCACACAGAAGGTACAGCAGAAGCCTGTGGCACAGGGGAAAGAGAGGAACCAAGGGCCTGAGCGTCGACAGAAGAGGATGCAGACAGACTGGGATCCATGTCAGGTTCTGCCTGAGGCTCCAACTTGCTTGGGCTCACACTCCTGCTCACACCGAGAGTGCTGTCCGTGGCTGCATCCATTCCATTGTACTCATTCAGCAGAACCTTCTGCAACATGCAAGTGGTGGGTTTCTTCTTTTTAACACCACTACAGGCTGGCTGTATGGAATTTTCTTTATATTCCCTAATTTCAGCATCACTGCAAGGCTTCTTATGCACACTTAAATCTAAAACAGATTCCCAGGGAACCTGATTCTTATTTTTGACATCAGACCTTTGTTTCACACCACTAGATAAATCCAGCGGCTGCTGGTTGCACACATTGCCAAAAGTTGGAGCTGCTGTCCAGTCTTTTGATATTTTATAATCTTCAAAGCAAAGAGGGCTCAGAGCCTCTTTATCCTCCCTTCCAGTTGAGTTCCAAGCAGGTGAGTTGCTGTGGCTTTCTAACTTTGGCATTTTTGAACTCCGAATATTATCATTCCACACAGTTTTTCCCTCACCCGATTTTACAAAGTCTCGAAGTACTGGGCTGTGCTGGGGAGAACTGGGAGGAGAGCTGGTCCTTCTTTTGAATCTACTGGATACTGGAGGCAAAATAGGCAACGTTGTAACAGAAGGTCCTAGTTTAGGGATTTCATTTGTTGGGGTTACCTTCTTATTATCCTGTGTCTGAAGAAGCTGTTTTAATTTTGATGACAAATAAACCCCTTTTTCTTTATGAAAAGGTAAGCTTTCTGTTGAAACGCTAAGAGGAAGATTTAAAGAACTAGTTGGAGTTATAGGTTCTGGGTCTACTTCAGTTTTTATTTTTGGTACAAGAGGAGGGCTGGCAGTTCTCCTCTTTTTGGATTCATTGCTCCCACTGCTAGAGGGTTCCTTGGGAGGTTCGTTCACGTGTGTTTGCGTTACCTTGACATTCTGGGAGATTTCCACCGTGACCGGACTGATGATACAATTTAACCCATACAAGTCTGCAGAGTTGGACTCCATCTGAATCACATCACAGTTGCTAGTGCTGCTGTTGGACTGAATTTTTCCATCGATGTAGTAATTTAAATTTTCAGAGATATTGCTGGAAATATCCATAATGTAGACATCATCTACTTCACCTTCCTCTTCTATTTCAGTACTCGCTATGTACACGCTCTGGACTGGCGGGGCCTGCTCTGTCTGAAGCGGGGGCTCTTCAGTAAGGAATCCTTTTCTTCTAACACCTTTGGGAATAAGGTGACGTTCATGAACCCTGCGCTGGTGCCTCCTCATGTTGGTGTGAGTTCCAAAAACCTTCTTGCAGTATTTGCATGGATGCAATTCTTTGGGCTCCTTATTTTCCTCAGCAAAAGCGGAGTTTGACATTTCTTGGGCAACTTTCTCGGAATCCAAGACAACAGAGTCTTGGACAAGATTTGAAACATTCAGGTCATCTTTAAGACCATCATCCACAATTACCTGGTTATCAGCAACGTTATCCAAGTGTTGTGATGAGGTTAGTGTTAAGAACGGTTTCCTCTTGGGCCCTGCCTCATGGCGTCGCTCGTGTCTTCGCTTGTTAATCTGAGTACCGAAGGCTTTCCCGCAGTACCGGCACTTGAACGCGTGGTTAACTGTAGATATATGGATGTGCATGTGGCGCTCCAGCCCTTGCTTGGTTGTGAACTTCCTCTCACAATGCTGACAGGGGAACATGAACGTCTCCTGAACGTCACCATTTGATTCACCTCTCGCTTTTGGAATTTTCACAACAAGTTTCTTCTTTGGAGAGCTTTCTGGAGATTCTTCTGACGTACTCTTTTGCTCTTCCATAGAGTCTAACTTTTCTTCACACATCAAAGGCATTTCAGCATTTTCTTTAGGCATATTGGTATCTTCCAGCTCCTCTTCATCTTCCTCCTCTTCGTCATCCTCCTCTTCATCATCATCTAAATCATCTGATGCACAGTTTATTACGTCTTCTTGTTTGTCTTCAGTAACCATCTGTGGTTCAGTGGTAGGACTGGGGACCATCAGCTTTGGAAGTACATCTTGATTTACCATTTCCTGAATCACAGCCGTTTGTTCCAGGGAGAGTACAGCAGAAACAGAAGGTGTTTCATCTTCCTCTTTGTGACCTGACACACAAAGTATGAAAAGAAAAACTTGAGTCATTTTTGCCAAACACTTCAAAATATGCTACATCTTTTTTCTACCTTTTCCTCTAACACAACATACCCAATGTTTATGCCCCAACACAACACCACTACTTCTCACAATATCTTACGAGTCAGTGCTGAGAAAAAAAACTAATCAAAAAAGCACTTTTTCAGCTAACACAGGCAACTGTCTAATCTTAACAGAGACTCCTTAGCTCAAGCATGGTGGCCAAGAAACCCAATACACCCTGAAGAGTACCAGAACATTTCAAAGATTTCAGAATGTTCCAAGAAACCTCAAAAAAAACCCCACACCAAACCAAAACACTTTCACTGACATCTTACAGCAAATAAGTGACAGAAAAGTACTGCCACACTGCAATAAAGTATGTAGGAAGCCTGCCAAGCAAATTTTGAAGTTTGACCATTTTCCCCATATCATTAACATTAAAATAATTTGAATTTGCATGGAAATGCATAGCAAGGTGTAACTTGATTCGTGCATAGTCCTTCCCATTCTTCATATCACATTTTCTATTAGTCACTGCCTGAATGGCTACATCCTACACATCTGAATCAGAGCCTGCCTGTGCCTCACTTAATGGTGTCAACAGATTCTTTATTCCCACCTCTGAACACCAGTTTTACCTATCTGCTCTCAGTTAGGTCCACTGTTGAACTAACTTTGCTGCTAAGTCACACAATGATGCATAAGTGGTTACATGTACAGAGTAAGAAGTTCCTCTCCATCCCCTAGCGGGGACATAAGACAGGGCACATGTTTGGGGTTTTTTCCCTCCCTTCTGCACAAAGGCACAAAGGGAAAGAAGGTATAGGTCAAAAGTACTTCAAAATAAGAAGCTTGAAAGAAATCAGTACTATACAGAGCTCTAAAGCTTATTAGTTATATAGCAGCAACAATTTTTACATTCTTGTAAGAAAAAGAAACCTATACACTTAAAAGACTTTTCACACATTTCTTCATACACAGTGTGAAAGAAGAGCCAATCTATAACCAACCCTAGCAGACAATCTATAGGACAAACAACACAGTGAGTCAGTGCATTAACACTTCTCTATTTTTCCCCTTCAACACTGACTTCTGTTAAGTGGCAATAAATTATAGTATAAGTAAACTCCAATGACATGATTTTAGAATAAGGGTTCTGCTCTTCTGTTCTAAGGAGTTTGGATTTATGTCTACATTTTACAGTAGTTTTTCCTGTTGTCAGAGTTGCATGTTTAATGATATAATCATATCCAAGGTCCTTACTAATGAAAAGGAGTTCATGCAAACAATATGAACACGTTCACTTTGCTACACTAACACAGCATGTGAACATACTAAATGTGACAAAAACCATCCTTTGACTCAAGAAGATAGTTAGAATGGGAAAAAAACATGATACTTGAGAACTCACCCTCTTTAGAATCCCTCATATCTGCAGAAGTAGAATCCAAAACAGGCTTTTTCTGTTTTGTATCCACTGCCTTCTTTCCCTTGTTTTTACCTTCCTGAGATTTCTTCTTTCCTGGGGAGAAAAACCCAACAGTTATTGATCCTGTTCAACAATTTTTATTTTTCATACTTGAGTGGCAGATCTAAAACACCAGTCTTTGGAATATACCACACTCCTGTCTGTGGAAACCCTATTTTCCTGAGGAATACAAATGACAGATAGTTAAAAGAATGACATTCAGGCAGAGCAACACGTCTCTCGAGCCCAGAAGAAATTAGAAGTAAAAATAATGAGTTTTTAAAAACCTTAGGAGTCTGAAATAATCTACTTCCAAAGCAAGTAGACTGTCACAGAAACGTACTGTCCAGAGGTGACCAGCTTACACGTACCAAATGCCTTCACACAGAGTCACAGAATGAGTTGTGTTCAAAAGGACCTTTAAAGCCCATCTAGTCTCACCCCTGCAATGAGCAGGGACACCTTCACTGGAGCAGGTTGCTCTAAGCCACATCAAGGCTGACCTTGAATGTCTCCAGGGATGGGGTCTCTACCATCCCTCTGGGCAACCTGAGCTAGTGATCTACCACACTCATACTGAAGAATTTCCTCCTAACACCCAACCTGAATCTCCCCTTTTCTAGTTTCAAACCGTCACCCCTCATCCTATCACTCCATGCCCTCAGGAACAGTTCTTCCCAGCTTTCTGATAGGCACCTTTCAGGGACTGGAAGGCTGCTAGAAGGTCCCCAAGGAGCCTTCTCCAGGCTGAACCAGCCCAACTCAGCCTGTCTCCATAGGAGAGGCACTCCAGTAATATGCCTGTTAAATTACTGTATCTCATAGAAGTATACGGAAAGCATGAAATCTCTTCATATTCTATTAATCCTTAATGATAATTGGAAGACCTTATGAAGCTGAAACCCACAGAGGCTTCTCCACTTTCATGAGCGTTCTGAATAATGACTTGAAGAGAGTTACAACAAAAGCAATGAAGTAATACCATTATGAGAGGAATAAAAGCAGCATGATCTTGACCAACAATGCAAAGATGATCAAACCAAACTAGAGGGACCTGGGTAACAGTAAAACATAAAGGTATTTCAGTCTATCTACTGACACAAGAGTTTGCTAACACCTTCTGTTAACAAAATTAAGAAGCATTTATTAGTTGCATAGGATGATAAGAACAGTGAAGATTAGGGCATTGTGCAAAGACCTAATCAGTGACACAGGACAAAGACATCAAAAACTTCGTTTACAAACACACCAGAAAGTTATACTGCTATTTTTTTTTTCATTAAAGATTCAGGCCTATAATATGTAGAAATTCTCACAAGGGCTGGGCAGTAACAAACAGAACTTTAAGGTCTTCCAGTTGAACACTGCAGAGACCACATCCTCCTCAGAACAGTTACTGTGCATACAGCAGTGTGGCTGAGGAGCCTCACTCCTCTAAACTTCACACCTCCACACACTACCTCTTCGAAAGGAGAGTGTTAAATTACTGTTAAATTAACTGAGATTAAATTAAGGAGAACTGTTAAATTAAATCCAGAAGCAGCAGTCCAAATTCTTCCTCTGCTTCCTCTAACACACAAAATGCTACTTTCTCACGCAATGACTCTTCTGTCTAATCAGAAGAGCAGACCAGAGCCTTCAATCCATTTCTTATTTAGAAGCACATACTTCCAGCTCCCAATCCTGTCACAAAGTTCCTCCATTTTTGCTCAAAAATATTTTTCACATCTTGAGCCAGGAAACTTGAATGCCTTACAAAAACCACCGACTTTGCTCCATTCAAAGTGAAAATTCCCAAGTATGCACCCCCTCCAACAGAACAGATCAGACAGGTCAGCTTTAAAAGGAAATGCTTGTTTTTATTTCAACATTCTAGTCTATATAAATAATTACTGTATTTCCTCTCAAGGAGCTCAGATTTCACAGGCTCTCCCCAAATTTGGTGTGGTTCAGTTTCACATGTATGTAACTATCCATTTTACCCTCTCTTTTTAAAAGGTTTTCATTATTTAACAGTTTTTCACCTGAGAATCTGACAACAGTCCCTCAGGATGAATTTCTGTCACCTCAGGAAGGGTATGTGTGTATTTTCCAAAAGTGAATGGTAATTATTTCCTATTATCCTCAAATACTGTAACAATCCTGCATCTGAGCCTGCCAGAAATGAACCAATGCTGGCTTATTTGGCAATACAATATTCAGTTCTATTTTACACCAAAACCACCTTCAAGCTGTCAGAAGGTTTACCATATATTTCAGTGTTCACACAGGCATAAAGAATTTAAGTGCATCTTTATCCAACAAGCTATCCAACTTGAACACAATTTTCTACTATCAGCACCTCTAATGCCTGCAATTATAACTGGTGGTACCAAGATCCAAGTATGAAGGAATTCAAACAAGTTTTCAGAAATATCTGCCAAGCCACCTGAAATCCCTCCTGAAATGTAGAGTAACAGAATCAAAACATGGTTCTATTTCTGGGTAAAATGCCTCAATGTAAAGCATCCACATCTTCCAAGAGAACCAAACACACATCAAAACACATCTTAGGAGTAAGACAAAATGTATTTAATTTCTAGAACCCTCCAAGAGCTATCAGTATTTTGCAGACTGCTTGTCATTTGAAGACCAACATGCAGCATCTTGACTTAAATGATGAAATTCTGGATTCATCTCTCACCTCTACAAGTGAGGCTGAACACAAAAAGGAAACAACAGGTCCCCAGGCCCCTCTCACCTATGCCAAGCAAAGCCATGATCACAGTCAGTGTTTCACTACATGGTGCAGTGTACAACAGTATTGCAGATGAAGTCACTGGGCAATTCTACATCAGCATGTAATGACAGGTTACTGTAAAAGCCTTCAAACCAAGACCAAATTCATTCTTTCTTATAACAAGATTAGTAATATATGGTGTTCTTTTAAGTGGGAGGTAAAGTATGCAAAAGCAACAAGAAAACACACTCATAAGTGTGAAAGCATGCACAGGTTTTCCAAAGTCTCATCCATTTACAGGATCTAAAATTTATAGTCCCTCAAATCCAGTCACATATTTCCTTCTGCTATTGATGGAAAGAAGATAACTTCCAATTTCTCTTCCTTTACTCCTTATAAAAAACCACAACCTGCTCACTGAGCTGGAAATGTTTCAAGTTCTTGGCCTTTGAGCACAAACACATTTGAAGAGAAGATTCCTCTAGCACCTACCTGCCCTCACTCGGAACAGCGAGTGAAGCTGCCTGCACACACACATCCCTTTAGATGCGTCAGATCAACTTCTGGCACTTACCAACTCGAGATACAAACACATCTGTAACATTCTTGTTTTACCAGCTTCAGTCTGTTCATTTTCCAAGATACAGTTTTCTTTGTAAAGCCTAAAAGAATCCACTGCAGTCAAGCATGGCAATGCCTGTGCGTATGCATCCATTTCATGGCCCTGGACCTCCAACAGCAGATGCCCAGGAAGAGAATTTATGAATACAGTAATAGTGAAGTGGTACTTCACTGTGTCTTCTCCCAGCTTTGGCTTACCTAGAGTCCAGAAACATCTGAAGAGATTTAAGAGCTGTTGACAGACTTCCCTCCACGAGTTCTGAAAGTGTTTTTAGATCCAGGTACACCTGAAAGATTTGCACCATTTTCTTCCTGCAGATTTTCAACAATAAAAGCAACCTATTCTGACAAAGGACATCAATGAGCAGCCCAAAGTCTGTCCCTTCATTTTCTCATAGTTTAAGATGTCAAGAACTAACAGAAGGCCACAGGAGGGGGAAAGTGCCTCAGAACACAGAACCTGGTGGAAGCCTGAGTATAAGTACACACGTGCACTTACCATCAGGTTCCTGAAGGGTCCTACATGGCTGCTACTGCCAGCTGAATCCTCCACTTGGTCTAAACAAGAAAGATACAGGAATGAAACACAGGGAAAGTGAAATGGAAACAATGACAAAAGAATAAATGAAGGGCAGAACTTAATATATGTGCACTAAAAGAACTGCAAAAGAAAGATGCAAAGGAGAATGAATGAAAGAAACAGATGGAAAGTAGCTACTTGTCTATAGCAACAAAGATCAAAAGAGGAGGGTATTGATTTGTCTTGCAACTTAAATTTTGTAATATGGTTCTTTTCTCCCCTCTCCTTCTCCTAAATAGCAGACAGATCAGCATGAGCATTATCTGCCTTTACACCTTTACAGTATCCACACAACATCTAGTGCAAACACTGTGACTGGCACAGGAGAGCTCATGCCACTGCCAATGCCCAGAAAATGGGCTAATACCTATGCTGTGGTCCAACTTACTTCAGAGAAGTTCAGATGACAACAGAAGTTTAAAAAAGAGAACTAATATTTATTTGCCCACACTTCATTTTATTCATGGAATTAAGACATCTCAAAACAACCTGCAGTTAGCTGTGCTGGTGATTTGCTGGTAATTGAAACACTAATGGAACAGTAAACCAACAGAGTTATTTCTGGTGGGATGGGAAAAGCATGCTCAGATGGCAGGACAGAAGTTAAACACTTGGAGCTGAATTCTGTAATTAAGTATTGCTCAATTGTACAAAATGCTATTACCTTTAATAACCTTTAAGTGTAGCACCAAGCATATTCCCAGTTAAGAACATAAAGTGAGGAGGACACTTACATCTGGTCTCAAACACTGTTTTCATCACTTACAAGTAGTGTACATGAGCTAAAAAAAAATCCTTACAGAAAATTCAGCAGAAGACAACTGCATGACCATTTCCACCTTACTCTAATGAATTCAAAAATACTGAAGCAACTTGAGTTTGCATTTGAAAAACGGTTTGCTATGCACCAGAAATCCTCTGCTCCTGTATCCAGATCACTGGTAGATGTCATGCTTTTCAAAGTAAATGCCTTTAACCTTCAGGCATCTGTAAAAATCTGACTAGTTGTTTGTTCTGGAAGACAGGCTAGAAGAAATTAATGTGGTTTACATGCAAAAAACCATATCCAAAATAACAGCATGAATTGCTCCAAAAAATATATCCAAGTTGTGTTGTTAGCTGAAGAACATGAAAAAAAATATGCAGAAACATGTTGCAGTGACCCCTCTGAATCTTGTCCAATTGTGACTGTCAGAGCATATAAATGGTAAAGACATTACATATTTAATAAAAGGAACTGATCAGACAGCAAAGTAACTGAGCACCAAAAAAAAACCAAAGGCATGGAAACTAAAATGCCCATTATGAAGATGTGACTACTAAGGCTGTTCTTGTAACTCATTTTTCTCTGTTAGCTTTTAAGCGTCTGCATTTTGCTTTTTGATTATTTTTATTCTCCCTTTAGCCATGGTTCATTAGACAGTGAAATCTCGTTTACAAAACCTTTCATTATTATCTACCAGCACCTGCTCAGACAGCAAAGCCAAATCAAAAACCACTTGGGTAAATAAGCAGCAACATATCTGCATGTCAAGAGCTGCTTACAGTCCCTGAGAACAGCAAAGAACTCCTACCATCCAGGGAAATCTGGTCCAAATGACATGCCTTACCAATATATGTATGTGAGGATTATTTGTATCAATCACAGGGATTACAGAAATTTGCTGAAAGAGTGACCTCAGATCCACGAGGTTCTGTAAATATTTTATTTAAAGATCAAAGCCAACAGCCAAGTTTCAAAGTATATACTACACATTTACTGCATAGTTACTCATTTTGGAGAGAGGCTGCATTTCAAGCCCTACAGACTTACACCTCCATCATATCACTGTCTCAAAGCATATCTGACATGCAGCATTCACCATCTCATAACCTACAGTAACCATTTTAATTGCTGTCTGAAGTTTTAAGCAATCTAGGATAGGTGAGGACATTCCACTACATTGTTCTAAAGGTCACAATGCAAATTACTGGAGAAAAAGGAAGAGTAAAAATAACAGGGATAAGTCACACGAGCTTGTAAGTTTTAGGACAAGAATAGAAAAGATGGAAGCCTTGAAAGAAGAAAGAGCAATTCTGCTTTAAAACATAGTTACTTAAATATTATGACATCAACTTCCAGTATTTCTTATATAATATTACTATAAATACAACAATAAAAGTTCCTTTTAACTACTTGTATTCGAATACTGGCTTTGAAACTTGATTAGAACAAGTTCAGCTGAAAAACTCTGAAGCATACTTCTGAACACACACATTACCTGGGGAAGGAATGTCTTTTGAACTCAAAACCTTCCAACTTAAAAGGAAACAAAACCCAAAACCACGGCCTACTGATTGCTTTGGGGAAAAAAATGCTGCTGTACTGGAAGAAAAACAACTGCAGAACCCAAGAGTCAAGATACTGAACTGCTACTACCAAACAGCTTTGGTGGGAGATTCTTTTTTATTTTTACCCTTTCCACAGAATTAATTTGTAGAAGTCAAGCCAGAAAAATGTTTTATTTTGTTGCTATTGTAAGATAGGCTGCATTAGGAGTGTTTCCCAGTTTAGCTACAGAGATGTACCCTACTTGGTGTGCACGCACCTGTGAAAACCCTACCAACCTCGGACAAAACTCCCCCTGGCTGGGAAGGTGCCTACCTCTCCAAACCAAAAATACAGATTATGATATTAACCAACTTTTTCATTTTCAAGACTAGGTCTTTTTAAAACTGTAAATTAAAAAAAAAAAGACGGAAAAATTATGCAAAAGCAGCATATTTTTATTCATATTCCAGCAATTCTAAGGGTGAAACTCAAGTCATACAAAGACACAGCTCAATTTCTGAAACAAACATCTAATTAAAGGAGATGTCAATTAAATCTGAATGGCTGCATACACAGTATCATTAGTAGACCTCTTTCAACAATGCTGTCAAGTATGTATGAAAATCTGCAGGAAAAAAGTGAAATGCCTTTATTGCCCTGTTTTTCCTCAATCCATCATTCTTACAATTATCTGGCAGAGTATCTCCTCTTGCCAGGCCATTATAAGGTTACAAGATCCAACTAGTTTTATGTCAGCATAACTTTAGGTGCTGTTAAGCAAACAAAACCCTAAAAAGGGCAGGAGTTGCTTTGCAATGTAAAAAAATTATCACAATGTAATTTTAACTTCTTGGTCCTGAGAACCACGAGAATAATTTAGAGCTACACATGATCTTAATTCTGTGTTGTCCATCTGCACAAACCTAAAGTATCAAATAATTTTAACCTTGGGGAGAGATAAGATATGTGACCATATACAATGGGAAAAGTCCCTGAAGTTATCTATAGCTGAAGCCCCATCCCATACTATAAAGCAGGGCATGGTCTCACTGCTTCCTCCCACAGCTGGGTGCTCGGATGCTGTCAGGCCTGTGCTCAGCACAGCCACGTCTCTCTTGTCATGACAAAGCCCCGGCAGGGCAGTGGCACTGCACCGGACCTGCCTGTGACCCCCACGTAATGCCAGGGGCCGACCCCCCTAGTTCAGCTCCCCACATCTTTGACCGCAGGCTGGCAGGAGTACAAGCAGCGCATGCAGACAGTCTGCCCTCAACAGGGCAGACTGAACAGGTTCACGTGTGTCAACCACAGAGTTGTAGGGGTTGGAAGGGACCTCCAGAGACCATCGAGTCCAACTCCCTGTCAAAGCAGGGTCACACAGAGCAGGCAACACAGGTCAGTGTCCAGAGAGGTCTGGAATATCTCCTGAGAAGGAGACTCCACAACCCCCTGGGCAGCCTGACCCAGTGCTCCATCACCCTCACCATGAAGAAGCTCTTCTGCACATTTATGCAGATCCTCCTATGGTCCAACTTGTGGCCATTGCCCCTTGTCCTGTCCCCACAGGCCACTGAGAAGAGGTTGGCCAGTTCCCTTTGTCTCCCACCCTTCAGATATTGATAAACATTGATGAGATCCCCTCTCAGTCTTCTCCAGGCTGAACAGCCCCAGCTCCCTCAGCCTTTCCTCACAGAGGAGATGCTCCAGGCTCTTCATCATCCTCGTGGCCTCCGCTGGACCCTCTCAAGGAGATCGCTGTATGTTTTGTACTGGGGAGCTATGAACTGGATACAGGACTGCAGGTGAGGCCTGACCAGGGCAGAGTAGAGGGGTAAGATCACCTCCTTC
>VXBZ01009850.1:631547-644694 GCA_013399135.1 Heliornis fulica | reverse complement strand
CAGTGTATTTGCTGAGGGTGGACACTGTTCCCTCAAAGTCATTGATGAAGATGTTAAACAAGACCAGACTCAACATCAACCCCTGGGGAACACCGCTGGTCACACGTCTCCAGCCAGACTGCTCCACTGATCACCACACTCTGGGCCCAGCCCATCAGACAGTTCTCAACCATCCACTCATCTATCCCACACTTTCTCAGCTTTGTTATCTGGATCTAATGAGAAAAAGTATAAAAAGCCTTCCTGAAGTCAAGGTAGGTGACATCCACTGCTCTCCTTCTACCCACCCAGCTGGTGATGACATTGGAGAAGGCTACGAGGTTGGTTGAGCACGATCTCCCCTTGGTGAATCCATGCTGACTAGTGTCAAGTGACACCAAAGTTCTCCAGGAGGAATCTTTCAAAAGCCCAAGTTATACAAGGAAGGTCTCTGTAAAGAAGCCACATAACATGCTGGTTTAGATAACATTTTCCCTCAAAACTCTATGACCAGTACTATTACGGCTGTTTGAGGACCACAAACAGCAGCCTGACATCAAGAACAAAAGCACATGTAGTGAGCAAGTGCTCTTCTGCAAATTTTCTAGCAGAATTTGTATATCCTCTTCCCTAAAAACATGTTTCCAAGCTTACACAACAGAAGCAGGAGAAAGCGGAGCAGAGTAAGTATGGAAGGCAAACTTCAGAGTATGTCTATTAATATCAAACCGCCTGTGGTATAAACATACTGCTACACATTAACCATCACTTCACATACACACAACATTTTAGTCACTGCATTTCCCAACCAAATTATAAATGTTGAGAGAAACTCTCACCTTGGAAATGTATTTCAATACACCTAAGGGCACATGCACACACACCTAACTGTGTAAGTGTAGTAAAGTATGTTTTCACTGAGCACTAAATATCCAACTTGCAGAAAAGAAAGAGAACAATGCATTTACAGAGACTGTGGACGTGACATATGCATAATAGATGAACTTGTTGCCATGGTAAGTATAAGAAAATTCTGAGCTGGGCTAATTAAAACACCGATTTTAGCAAATATTTGGCAAAAAAAATGCTTTAATGATAGCACTGAAGATCATGTTACTACATCTCACCACAAAATTCTTAAATTACATAATAATCGGTAGAAGAAATGCGAGCATGGCATCATATGGTATGACATGCCAACACAAAGAAATGATGCAAGCTTGCAAGAAGCAAAAGTAAATATATTGCTATTGTATGGAGTCCATGAAAACCAGAAAGCCTTAGCTGAAGCTATTCACAAACTCAGAGTTAAAAATCCCAAACCCAGCCATATTTCAGCTCAGAAATGCTAGGAGCAGGAAGCCAATCCTAAATGCATGGTAGTACATCAGCCCACAAATGTTCTAATAGGAATTGTGTCCAGCCTTCTTCATACACTGAAGATTTTGTATATTACATTATGTACCATCACACTCTGCAACAGAGAGGGGCAAAGAGTAGTTTATAATACCAGTTTGCAATAGCTTTCCATCCACAGTCACAGCATCTCATTCAAATGCTTAATACATTCTGCCTTCTGACTAATGAGCATAAACCACAGGAACTCTTAAGTTTATGGAGGAGAAGACTTACTCATCCTTAATGACTTAAGTAGTACAGCATGTCACTAACAAAGTATGGCAAACAAACATCCACGGGGTTTAATTCTACGCAATTTTAACCCAGACAAGAGCTGTGATGAAACAATTAAATGTAAATAATTAATCAGAGCTTTTATCTTAGCAAGATTATAAAGTGTTATTTCTGCCCCTACACCAACATTTCTAAAACTAAACTAGCAGATACAGAGTACATAAATATACTCTGGAGTTCCTCAAACACTTGACAGCAGTTGTGTATTTCTACTTCCCACCCTCCCTAATAACACAACTTCCCACCATTCATTCCTAGCAAGCTACTTGATCACTAACCACACTGACACAGCCAGTGCTGTAAAGAAAACGGGATAAACACTCTTCTCTCAAGTTATATTCCACCAGCTTTTATTTTGTTAAAAAAAAAACAAAACCACCCACAGAAAAAAAAATGACAGCTTGTATACAGATTTAGCAGAAATAGCTCATGTTGTCTATATTTAGCCAGTCTTTATGTATAATTTGGTTAAAAATAGACCATCCAAATTTTCTATTTAAATACAGTATTAGTCCAAACTTACATCTCCACTCAAACAAATACAAGTTTTACTTGAATCCAGAAAATGTTGCTTCTACATTCAGTAGAGCTCTCCCCAAAACGTTTTCCTGACCCTGAAATGAAGCTACATTCAGATAATTAAGAAATAACATGCATTTTGACAGCATCATTTGCAAGATAATGCAAATGAAAGACCTCACACAACTACTTGCACCACAAAGTTCAAAATGACCTCTATTAGATCAGCCTGCCTCTATCTGCAATAACTAACCCAAACATTTGACACGGTGCTATTTGGATCACTAAACATCTGAGAGGTTTACATGAAAAATATCAAGGTTTTTAAGCTAAGTTATCTTTAATGGTAACTACTTCAGACTAACCACTGTTTTATTTTGCTGTTTAACAAACCTGGTTTGTTCAAATTCAGTAGTGGTCGTATCTGTAAGTGACTTCTTGGTGGTTTTTTTTTTAAAGTCTGCAGACTCAACAGCTAAAGCCCTTCATACATTGCTGGGAAAGGCAGTGTTCTGCTACCAGGAGTAGTTCTGTTACACCCTGCCAAACCCCACTCCTGACAGGTTAGTGAAGAGCTGCAAGTGCTTACAACACCAAAAATGCAGAGTTTATCCAAACGTTTGTCCAGACACAAGCTATGGCTCTGCTTGGAGAATGCAGCTGTGCAAGGGTTACAATTCCCAGTGAACAGGACTGCCTTTGTATCTAACCAGAGCACTGGGATTACTGTAACAGGAGTCTCCGACGCCGAGGAAACAAGAGCAAAGCCTCTCGCAGATGCAGGATCCGGACAGCGCTGCTACCACCAGATTAAATCTCCCCTGTATAAAATTAAACCCTCAGAATTGCTACAAGGTCATACTCAGCATTTTTTGTACTGTCAAATGATATGCACTCCTATTTGTACACGGTACAAAAAGCAACTTTATTAAAAACTTAAGCAGGGATGACAAAAATGGAATTAGCAACTACCTGCTGGAGTAAACAGTGTTGTTCCATTAGTGCCCATTAAAAATATTATAGCATTTTATTAACTGGGTCTCCAACCTTACAAGGAACATCTTTAGTTGTTAACAGGCAGCTACTGTCATGACACATTTGCAGATACAAAAACTTTGCTTTTCAGCATTGGTCAAATTTGGAAAGCCTCATCTCTTTCCAAATTCAGAGTGACAATCCAAGGGCATATATGGCAGGTCTTCTCAAATATATAAAAGAAATAAAGGAGGAGAGTAAACATTATGTAAACTCGTGGTTCTAAGGTACACATTAGCCTATAATATAGCACAATCAGACTACAATAGTCCCCAAATAAATTTTATCCACTAAGAAATTGCGTAAGATTTGCTTGGCTTTCTCCGAAACCAAGTGCTTCATTCATATCAGCTATAGCCCACGGAAAAGTGCTTTTCAGTCTTCTCTGATAACTGAAGATACACTACTGAATTATATTCCCAAAGGAACTCAAACTCTAATGCTCCAGTTGCCCAACTCAAGATGCAGAGGGGAGTATGACAGGACAACAGCTGGCACTCATAACCACAGAGCCGACAACAGAAGTTACTACATTTATAGTTTGCCCCAAACAAGACCACAGAAAACTGGTATGTGCTTAATTTATGAAATCAAGAAAGGTCAATAGGCTCATAAAGTCACTACAGGAAATAGCAACTTCCTCCATTTTTCAAATTAAGTGAAAAAAAATCACAGTCAGAGCACAAAGGTATTTGTCTTGTGCTCAGTTACCTGCTGCATTCAAGATCAAGCTGTTTAGATCAAATCAGACTTTTGAGTTGCAGGATTTTTTTGCACACATCTCTTCATTGCATAAAATGCTAACTAAAACAGAGTACAGAAATAAAACGTCACTGAAAAGTAACAGGGACATTTGCATTTGCAGGCAAGGAACCAGGAAAACCAGCTCTGGTACACTCTGGGGAGTGGAGAGACTGGAGGCTGACACCAAACAGTTTGGGATTTGGTGGCTGGGGGAAGTTTCAGCACAAAGTCCACTAGGATTTTGCAATCCTTGACAAGAGTCTGTAAGATCCCAAACACTGGACTCTCTTGCAAAGCCTTCTACTTCAAGCTGCAGGTATAAAGCAGAAAGTAAATTTTTTACTCAGCTCACTGAAAGGTATGACCTACTCCTTGGGAAAAGCCCAAGACAACTCAGCATCTAATAGCAGTATCACACGTTTCCTTCCAAAGGGGATGACTCTGTGGCAAACGTGTGTATGTTAACACTGATACAACCCTACTGCTAGAGGGGGGGTCAGCTATGATTGCAGCTGAGTTGCTCTACACCAGAGTTTACTACCCAGACATTTAGTTCACTGGCAGCAAAGCCAGAAGTTTGTATTGGACTTGGCTCTGAACAAGGGCACAGCATGACAACATTTACCAAAATTCATATGAATCAAGGCACTTTCAGAAACACTAGGTCTGTCCCATTCAACAATCAAATTGTTTCTTAAGGGCTGCCAAATAAAACAAGATTCATATTTGACTAGACTCCAGCAGGGTTTTTGCACGACAGAAATAGATGTATAGTTGACTACCCATTTCCATGGCATTCTGCAGTAATAATAATCAAGATGATAGATTTTCAGCTATTATAATACTCTCACTAGAGCAACTTTATGTCAATCATCATATTAATAATACTGCCTCTTTGAAGTTCTAACACATCAATCATAGTCTATCAAATGCTCTTGCAAAACTCTGATAGAAAGTCTGACAACAAAATTAACTCTTAACAGCAACACTACTAAACTCATAAATGCCACTGAAGGTTTAAACCAAAATAACTTACATGCACTGGTGATCCAAATAATTACACTTGCTTAGTCCAGAGGAAAAAGTTTATAGGAGGTAAGTAAATATTTGCTCATGAATATCTGATGGTCAGACATTACCTAATTTCTTAGCTACAAACGTTGAAATAACAGCAAGTCTTATTTCTTATAGAGGTTAAAGCCAAGTAAAAACTTAAGACTGCTCTAACATTTCATTGACAGAGAGCATGGGCCAGTGAGAACTCCTCAGAATGAAGTCACTCCTGTCAATCGGCGTGAGGGTCTTGGGCAGGAATGACAAAATACACCTGAAGGTTTGACAGATTAAAAAAATTAAACACACTCTGTTTTCACAACTGTTTTTTGTTCATTTGGAAAACGTGTTAGTTAATAAGTGGAATATAAGATTACTCTGATATGTCGCAGTTTCCTAATTCAGTGACATGACAATTGTCAGAGAGACTTTACAAACACAAGTTACCTTAAAAACAGGTCTTAAAAAGACATCACAGCCACGTACACAAATGAAGCCTGTATTAAGTAATAATTTATTAATTGCCTCCCAGAAATAAACTAGTTATCACAACTTAGTATGCACACACTTCAAAAGTTAAATGTGCTTCTTTACCACTGCACAGCAAATTACACAGGGCATCTGTGGACAGGCCCACTGTGTAAGATATCCTCTGTAAACAGTTCAACTAATACAAATAGTCAATGCAAAATTATGGTAAATTGCAAAACAAGCACTAAAAAAGTTTAGTACCATTAATGATACAGAATCAATAAGAATAATATTGTTCAGGTATTTTTTAAAAGATGAAGTCTAAAAAGAAAACATGTAGAGAAAAGCAGTAAAAAGGATTAAGAGATATTGAATATTCTTATTACCAGGAGAACTTACAGCCTTCACTAAATTAAGACATGATTCAAGCTAGAGGCAAATAAAATAATAAACTGAAAGTCAATCACTGACTTTAGCTTCTAGCCACCATAAAAGCCGATCTCTCCAATTATAAAACAAAATATGAAGTAGGAGATTGCACAAGAGGGTAAGGAAAGCAACAGTGCCTGGTAAACCCTTAACGTGCAACAATGCAAAGGAACTGAAGAGTTATTCATGGGAAAAGAAGTCATCCAGATTGAAGCAAGAAACCCAAACACTTTAGGCAGGGCAGTCAAGAACTCCTTGGGTTCATTGAGCTTGCTTTCTTATGCACTGTAAGCAACAGGAAAATGGAAGAATAAATCACAAAACAGGTCACTTGAGTGAATAAAAAAGAAAAGCACTTGTTTTGCTCTGGAAAAGAGTGTCTCTTATTCTGCAGGAAATCATGCCCTTCCTATTTCTGAACACAACCTTCAAATCTACTTGTCTCAAAGGTTTTCCCTAAACCAGCAATCATCAAGTTTTCTCCGTGTTTTGAAGTAGGAGCATTTAAACAGCTCTGATATTCAGAAGAAAACTTTACTTGAAAATTTTGGAAAATTCTAATATTTTCACAAAGAAAGTAATATATCAATAGGAACTTAGTAACTTTTAACTTATTTTCACAAAAATTACAAAAGCTTTTCCTCAAAAAAAAAGAACTATTTCAAAAGACACTGGCTTAATTTAAATAAATTTAAAGAAAAAAACAAAAACACAACAACAATAAAACACACAAAAAAGGCAGTGGAATACCAAGCTTCTTTTCTTCCAGGTCACACTGTTTCAAAACTAACCCTGATTGATAGAAAAAAATTAAATAAAACTTCAAGGCTTTCTGGTGCCTTCTTTCACTTCCCACTTCAGGTTATGTAACCAAGGACGGCATTACCAAATTTGCTAGGAAATGCTGCAACCGTGGTCTAGATGTAATTTATTTTTTAACTTGGAAAAAATAGTGTAAGGAAGCATGGTTGAAAAGAGCAAAAGTATAAGGAAAAATAGGGAGCCATTTAGAATCTAACTAACCAAACAAAAACTTTTTGAAGTATTTTAGACAAGTGCATACGTTTACTCCAGCCAGAGCTAAGGTAGGAGCTAGGAACATGCCAACCTCTTACAATCATGAAGGCCATACTGTTATTTTAAGGACAAAAACACACAGAGATAAAGTAACAGAGCACGCAAGGCGCTCGTAGCACTTGTTTTAACAAAGCTCTAACAACCAGCTTTGAGTCTTTACACTGCATTCCCGACCACCTTCAAGCCCTTTGCCAAGTTATTCTTCTAAGAAGCCTTCCTTTCTTGGTGGCATCATCAGTCAGATGTTTGCACTGACAAAGCTGGGGCCCCACACTACCGTCACCCACTGCCAGCGCCACCACCTACCGTGAGACCCCACTCCCAGCACCTGTGGGTTCCCACTGCCAGCTGCTCATGTGGAAACTTTAGCGAGGAGTGTGCACACAATAGCACATCTGAGGCTTCTGAAGAAGAAACACATCTTACCACCTTCCTTTACCTTGTAATTACAGCACATAAGTAAACAGGTTACCCAATGCTCACATAAACATGATACAATCTAAAGCAAAAACACTGGCGGCTTTTAATAACTTCAGAGAGATCTCAGTGCACTCCTATTTCCAAAAGTTTATACTCAGAAATAGAGAGTGCAAGTGCAATTCAACACTGAAGTTTTATTTATTTAGTTTTTAAAATACAGCTAATTTATTTTTTTTACCCCTGAAATGAAGGCTTATCTTCTCCTATTCTTAAACCTGTAAGCAGGAGCCAGGCTGGAATGAATCACAGCCGTTGCACTGCTGTTCAGGAAAGCTCAGAGCAGCAGCTATCATAGGAACAAACTGGGGGCGTTGCTGTAAAAGTGAAGACGGGAATTTAAAGTAACATGAGACTCCTGTTCAAAGGGCCCCATTTATGAAGGATAAAAGAAAATTTCCACTGGACCTCAAATATATTAGATATTCGGGAGATAGAAGCTGCCATGAGAGAGCTACAGTTCCCTTGACATCCCAAATGCACCTTTTTGTCAGGAGTTATATAATTCTCATAAACTGGTGTGGTTTTGGGAAAAGAAAGCTAATTTAATTTTAAGCTTTTGTTCCAGATGATCCCATTGACCTTCTCCTTCCTCCCTTGTCTTTTCCCAGTCACACTCTAGGAAGTTTTGAAGCCTTGAGTTCCTATCCATGTTTTTTATTAAAGCTATGGGAAACAGAGCTTAGATTTTCAAGATATCCTTGCTACAAATGTACAGCTTAGAGAACTTTAACATCCCTCTATACACCACATTGCAATTAATACACAATCATTTTTCTCAACAGCTCTTCTTTGTTTGAAAAAAAAAACACTTATTTCACATACATGTCTATTAAATTCATGTAGCTTAAAAACAGACAATCAGAGCATCATTTGGGCGTGATTTCCATTTGTGATGGCAGCCAGATGGCAATCCAAGGCCTACCTTTTGTAAACAGGATGCATATTTATGTGACTTTCAAGTACAGCTGATTATTTGGAACTAAGTGAGAATACCTCTGAAAGTATTAACAAAAAAACCTGCAACGACTTCTGCTGCCACAGAATTTAGCCTGCTTATTTCACCTTTACATTTCCCTTCTCTGCAGCACCAATCTGACCCATTCCAGCAACAGTCATGCTCAAAGGCAAAAGAAAATCCGGTGTAACTTTGATTACAGCAGCATTTATTTAGAACCTGTGAAGCAGAAGCCTGAAGTTGCACTTTGCATTCAGACAGATATAAACCAAGGTGTAATAATTATTTATAACAGATTATAATTGATTCATACTTCACTCACCTTAATCTCACACAATCTCTGGGACAGTATTCTTTACTAAATAGTTCCCCTACAGTTCATGGTCACCCTGAAATCTGATAAGAACTATGGGAAACAGCAACATTCCGATAGCAGCAGAGCCATTTAAGGTAGTAAAATTTTTAAAGATTTATTAGCAATGGTTTGAGACCTTAAAACTGTACTACAGTAAATAATCTCATGGGACTGTCCAAGATACAGGTGATTCAGGTGTTTTGCCTGCACTGCAACAGAAGTCTCAATTTTAAGAGGTGAAACAACTGGGGTTTTTTTAAAAGGTCATTTGGTTTCACAACTCCCACTCAAGTTGCCTTATGCAGCATGTGCTTTTGGTAAAATGAAATTACAGACTTTTTTCCCTCCCTCTTGACAACCTGACTTTGTACTGAGAGAAGATACCAAACAGGCACATGCAGAATTCATTCCAGACAACAGTATGAATTATGCCACTGGGCTTTGTTGCCTAGATAAAGTGCTAAGTGGAACAGAGCTGAGACACAAATACAGCTGAACAGCAGAGCACAGACCACTGCCATAGAGGTATAAATAAGCACAAGAGAAGTAAAACATTGCCCTTTCTCTCCTGCAAAAGAAGGGTTTTCTTTTTTTTTTTTTTGATTCACAAGCAGGTAGCACAGCAAACTTTTACCCTGTGTAATACCAGTATTTCTTCCTCTGCAAACAGACTTTTGATCTGCTACATAATCTACGACAGAAACTGCCTAGATTATTCTAGCATTGTTTGATTACACTTTTGAGCCTACTTAGCACCTTAAAGCAGATTACAGACTGATAAAACCACTGGATACTTTTACATACAACCATCCTTTTGGGTTAGGTTTTTGGGGGGGGGGTTCCTTCCAAATACTTATTCAGTTAGTGAAAAGCTGCTTTTGAAAGGAAGCCCAAGTCTGAAAGACTCCAAAAGTGTTGTTCTTCAAGGAAACACTCATCTTCAATATTACTGCTACTACTGCATATTACTGCAGTCATGTACAACGGAAGAAATGCCCTGATGAGATTAATTTAAAAAAAGTCCATGCTATTCCTTCTAATGGACACATGAATTCAACTGCACAGTGAAAGCCAAGCTGCTCTCTTTTTTTCCTTAGAGAATAAGTTAATGAAAAATCTTGTGCTAATGCATTTGATTTGAACAAATTTTCCTACAAGCATGGCAGGCAGGACAAGAAGCATAACAACTACAACTTGGGAGATGCAGACAATAAATGCTTAACAAATAAGTGAATTTTCAGAAAAATGCTAAAGCAACAACAAAAAACTGTATCAAATCATTTTTCTGCTAGTTGTTGACAGTGCACCAGCAGCTGCTGGCTCTTAACCATGTCAAGGAGAACAGGGGTTGGCTCTGGTAAAAATCTTTGATGCTACCCAAGCTCATGAAGTTGGGTTTGGGGTTTTTTTCTGTTGTATTATCCCCTCCCTTCCCACCCCCTTTTATCCTACTAAATTTCTTTCTAATCTCAAATGCACTCATCACCTTAGCAACAAGATGCAATGTTTCAAGGCATAAAAATACATTAGCAAGAGCAGCCTCTCTTTCTCAAGGACTCCTAAGCTGCTGTGCATGGCAGAAGAAAGATGTAAAGGATTTAATTCTGGTATGAAAACCTAGGACCAAGCCAGGCATTAAGTACTGAACATTAACACCCAGGAGATGTAAAGTATTTTGAATGCAGACAAGAACAAAACTATGCAAGCCACTGAACTGCTGAAGTTGTGCAAGTCAAGGCAAACATGACTATGACCAAGATCCCACCTTCTGCAAGCCTGTTAGAGAGGACTGGTACATACAGGAGATCGTCAGGTGCCATCCTAAATATGCTCTAAAGGAGATTATGAACTTTGTCTCAGTAATCACTTGCAAAGAGAGGTCAGACCAAGGTCAAGGAACACAGTTCAATCTGTACTTTGCATCTACCCTAGACTGGGTCAGCTGCTGATTCTTAAATGCCATCTCAGCTTCACAAATTTCCTACAGCCTACCTCTTGTGACAAGACATCTGACTTGATGTTGTACAAGGACTTATTCAGAAATAAAAAAGAGTATTCCTACTGCAATATGGAAAGTTCTACAATAATTAAAAAAACTTGATTGGTCAGGGAAAAAGCATTCCATTTTTAATACCTGTGAAATGGTCACCTTGGCTGATGTAACCAAAGCTTATTTAATGTAGAAGCAACACTATTTGTCAACTGTTAGATATCTATTAACTGTCTAAGGACAATGCCTGTGATGCATTAAAAATTCAAAAATATATTTGTTCTACTGAATAAAAAATAATTACAAACTCTTTAATAGCTGTGTTTAGAATAACTACATTATAACACATCTCTCAAATAATCTCTAGTCATTTCTAAGGTATTAAACCATCACTTTTCTTTGGAATGTTTCTAAAGAACATGCTCATTCACAGTCATTATGAAACTGGCAATTCTTAGTTCTATTTTCTCCTCAATGTGCAAGACTACAACCTGCAACACAGGCCAAAATAAACTTTATTAAAAAATTAATTTATCTGTTTAAGTAGCTAATAAATTCACATTTCATAACCCTCCAAAGGAGCTAATCTCTTGCAAGTTTCTTAATCTAAAAGGTTAACTTGTACCAACTCCCAGTTTTTCACATGTATAAAATCATGACATCTTTCTCTTCCTACCCACCCCCCTATAATCACATAGCCAGAATTATTAAATATATATACACACACTTTTAAACTATGTTCATCACAATTTCCTTTATTTTCCTACAAAACCTCAACCCCAGGGCTAAGAAACCTTCATATTGATGAGATACAGCTTAGTCTTGAATCTGAAGAGGAATACAAGTAGAAACAATTTTGGAATCACAACTGCAGCTACTGCTATCAAATCAGCAGAAAAATATCACATTTCTTCTAAGAAAATGGCTTTTTCTTGAATTGCAATTTGAATTTATTGCAAATATTAGCAGATGTTACTACAAATACCAAAATAATTGAGAGTAAATGTGGAGTAAAAATAATTCCAATGGAACCTGCTAAAAATAAAACTACAGCATTTCAGAAGCACCATGTATTAGAAAAGAAATCCCAGACTGCAAATTCACTTATGTTTTACAGCATGAATGCTGAAACTCTAATCACAGTATTTCAAGGCAACTGAACACTGAGAATTTGGACTTTCTGTTCCACGATACAAGAGTATCATTCACAGATAAAATAATTCTTGATTATTCTCAAATGCTTCATCTATATTTTGTCTGGGGTTGGTTTTCTTGGTGGTTTGGGGTTTGTTTTGTTTGTGGGATTTTTTGTGGGTTTTTGTAGTTTGTTTTTTTTTATTTCAGTAGTATTTTTTTATTAGTAGTTGTGAGCCCTGGTAAGGAGCTTATTTTCACAATATGGGGGAAAGACCTACTGCTTCTAATTATGAGAACTTAAAATTTTTAAAACCCCTAACAATTAAAACTTTAAGCTTACAGAAGAGTATAAACAAAAAAAAAAACCAAAATACCAGTAACCACCAAATCAGTTTACTGATATTTTTATCTATAACTTTACAAATGCAAATAAAACTTCTATGGCATAAAAAATTACCTTAGAAATTATTCTGTCTGGCTTTTCTGATTTATAATATAATCAAATACTTCCAAGTTGTTTTTCTAGCCTTTCAGGTAAATCACAGGCATACAAACTCTATTTGCTAAGATAATGCACATTTAGGAAAAAGCAGAATACAGCCTCTAATTTACCAAGCGTTACTTATACATATGTGCTAAATATGCTTCCCATTACAGGCATCACAATAAGAATCAGTGCTGGAATTCCCGTTTGTATTAAGGTCGGAGCTTAACCTACAAATTACTGTACTGAAGAATAATCAATTGTGTTGCAGCACTTCTTCCAGACCCCTCCTCAACCTCTTAAAAAACCCCACAACTAATCATATATATATTTTAAAACTATTCTACTAAATATTTGAGCTTGTTCCAGTCAACAAGTAAGATCAGGCCCTAAATTTTAAGCTAAAGAAAAATATAAATTTACAACGATGCCACTTAATAATTACCACCATCCCTTCTTTCGTTAGTTCATCACCTTCAGAGAACCCAAAACGATACATACTCATCTCCAAGAGGAATCAATACCCTTGTGCTACAACCGTAAATACTTCCTTTTTACATTTACTCCTCTAAGTGGTAGGTTCTGTTGCGATTTTGGCCTAAAACGGTAGTCAAAATGTCAGTTATATAAGGCCACGCGTGGAGGCACATGCACTCTAAAAAAAAATATTGCTGCTGAATTAACCGTGGAGAAACTAATGGCTGCCTGGTTTGCCATAACGCACCCGGAGAAAGCCTGAACCCCCCC
>VXBZ01009850.1:603581-630749 GCA_013399135.1 Heliornis fulica | reverse complement strand
GGGGGAGAGAGGAGAGGCCGCGGCGGCGCCGACGGCGGTGCCCCGCGCAGCCCGCGGCGCCCCGCGCTTGGAAGGTGCCGCCGCCCTCGCCCCCTGGCGGTCGGAGGGCGCGCAGCGCCGAGCTCTCCCTCCCGCCCCCGCGGACAGGCAGCACCCGAGCGACACCCCGGCTCAGACCCCAGCTCCTCCCGGCCCCCAGAACCGGCCTGCTCCGCCCGGGTTACCGACGGACGGTGCAACGCCGCTGCGCTCCCGACAGGACGCGAAACTTGGGAACGCGCCAACAGCGGGACTGGCCCTAAGCCGTGATGAAATCCTCGGAGCAGCGGCCGCCCGGCGTTCGCTACTACCGCGAGTTACGGCCCAGCTCTGCCCTGGGAGCGCTCGGAGCCAACGCCGGGCAGTCGGCAATGAGCGCGGCCGGCAGCGAGCGGAACAAACCCCCTACAGCCAGGGACAGGCCAACGCTGCGGGCGAAGGGACTCCCGAAGTACGGCGAGTCTGGGGCATCCGCTTAGCGATGGCAAAGAAATCCATCACACCCAATCAAACACATATGACAGCCAATGGAATGATTATATCCAACCCAATGCCCCGCAGCACCACCGCAGCTCCCACCAACTTCTCCAGTCGTCTCACACGCTCCGGTGCCTGCACCCTACAGAGGTGTCTTTACCCAGTTTTAAACCTTCACCGTCACCTCTCCGTTTCCTGAACCATTCTACCCCAAGCCCAAGACAGACGAGATAAACTCCGTCCTTTTCCCTGGGCTAGGGAACATCAGGCTTGCGGAGACAGGAGGCTATTTTTAGAAGTGTTACGCTAGAGCACAGGGTACCCTTACACTATCATTCCAAGGCTGAAGCCAAAGGGAACCTTTGTATCAAGAACAATAGTAATATTTGTTCCTTCTAAAGCACTATTTTATTTTTTTAGAAGCTCTCGCAGCACTTGATAAAGGTGATAGTTATCTTTATCCCCCCCAGACACTGGAATAACAAGAGATACAGGATCCCAAGAACTATGTGAAGTGTTTAAGTTGTAATATAAGCAAAGCCTTCGGTTTAGTTTCCTTAACCATTCTGGAGGCCAGATAGGATAAATAGTGGAAAACCTGTTTGCATAGTCCCGTTTCGCAGCTGTTCAGCAGCAAGGAAAGGAGAAAGCTGATGCACCTCTACATGCAAACTCAGAGAAAAGAGCTAGCAAACATTTTTAAGCAGCAATGCAAACAGGGGATGATAAGGAGCATGGAAGTTGTTAGCTGTGTGGCTGGAACAAGCATTTGTGAATTTAGTTTTGGTGTAGCTACTCAAGGAATCTAATATAAGTGGTCTAACCTTGTGCTTCTAAAATGAGACACAACAGCAGCTTCAGAAACAGACAATTAAACCATCTCCCTCACTGCCAATATGAGAGAGGAAAGGACAACACTGATCAAGTGCCACTTCTATCACTACTCCAACCCTAGATAACACACAGCCAACCCTTACTGACAACACCCTCCAATAACACATTGAAAAAAATCAACCACCTCCAAACAATTCATATAGTAGCATCAGGCTGGGATAGCTTGGGTAAATAAAAAGTTATTAACTCAATGAGCCTTTCCAAAACTCAGAACTCCCATGTGCTTTTTAGTGCTTTATGCTTTAACTGCAATATGTAACATTCCTTAATGTGAACATTTTCTGTGCAAAAGATCTAAAGTCATTTAAAAATTTATTATTTACAAGAGCTATACCCTAACAAGTTCCGAAATTCGATTCACTGTACATGTACAAGCACTGCAATGTGTCCTGCACTGAAACAGGTATTTGCCTCTGATGTTTTTAGAATATGCGTTTTTCACCACCCACAGAACATTTTGCTGCCATACTGTGCTTTTTGCTTATCTCCCCAAATGTAACCACAGTGGACACTCTGGCATTACTACTTGCATGATTTTTCACACTGTATAGCCCTGTGTTACACCACATTCCTATGTAACAGGAAAGTTCTGGAGGTATTACAAACCTGTTTGACAAAACACTCTTCCATAAACAAATCAATTTCACCGTAATCAAGGACAGTTTCACAGCCAAGCTTATTTAGAAAACATTTTGAAACTGAGCTTTCTCTGCAATTTTACTTCTTCAAGAAGAAGTGATAGGTAAGGAAAACTCTGATCTTGCTCTTGATTTCTCTGCAATTTTACCTCTTCAAGTACTCCAAAACACCACTATCCAACGAGCTCATTTCATTAGGAGAGGCAGGAAGAACATCTGAAAGCCCGTAATGAGTTTAAGCTGTTTCATCACAATATCACAACTCATTTATGCATCCTGGGGAAAGCATATGCAAAGCAGCCTACAAATATCCTTAGTCCTTCAGTAAAGAGGAAGAGAAGATGGGAGAGAAAAATATTTGCTTGCGCTCAGTTAAAATTTCTATCCTATTACTTATTCATTGACAGCAGAGAACAGGGAAGTTAAAGCTCTGTGCAGGTTTGAGGTTCTTTTACACCAAGCAAATTTGGACTTTGCTTATCTTAGCAATGAAGCTTGGAAATCAGCCTGTTTAACAAATTAGAAACCCACTACAGGCTGAAGAAAACCTTGGGAAAAAAAAATAAACAGCTGTGACAAAATTTAAAATGCTTCAAGGTAAAGCAGAATAAAGTGATATAAAATCATTCCAAGTCTCTTTTGGGCATAAAGAAATACTGCTGTTTATTTATCACCAAATGGAATTCCCCTGTATTTATTACTTGTCATAAAGATCAGGAAGGAACCACGTGTCCAAACCTGGTCCAGTAATTTTACAACAGTTTTGAAATGACAGTATATATACCATCACATTATATGCAGTTTAACACATTATTTATTACACACTTTCATCTTACTTATCAGTAAGGTGTAATGTGAATCTAAGAGTTGTATGGACCCTGAAAGAACATCATCTCTGATACAGAAGGTGAGACAAAACCAAATCTTTGAATATTAAGCAGACATATACAACTGTATTTTGCAAAGCAAGCAGAAAACAACACCATTTTTTTCCCAAGGTATGAATTTTCCCTGCAGTTTCTAAGGCATAGAATACTAAAACCTGATACAACAGATAATATTTAAATGTTTTAATGTAGTAGCTTGCCTTTGAGACCACACATTCAAAATCTCCTCCCATACATTAAGCTTCTACCCATGCTGTCAGTCACTTGCAACTTAACTTCCAATATTTTCACACTAACTTTAATAAAAACTCCTGGTTTCTATAAATTAGTCTTCAAATAATGAAAAATAAGTTTACAAAACACTAGAAGAACAAGCTTTCTTAATGCTTGATCCTTTCATTTTCATATTCATGTAACGGTCAAGAAATTAAACAGAATATTTGATTTAAAACATTCCTATTAAACTATGAGAGTAGCCTGCTCGTGCAGTTAAAAACAAAAACCACCACAAAAAGTGACTTTCTAAACCTCACCCCGATTTATCATTATGCTGAGTACTGAATATCTAATGAGAGTGAAAACTGCCCGATGTCATGTCAATCTTTCACTTCAAAAATCATCACAAATCAGCAAGATCAGAATTCTCCTTAGCTACCACTTCTCTAAAAGGTGGGAGAAGAGGAAGTATTGAAATAGTTCAAAAATATCTGGAGTATCTGTGTGCACTTTCAACAAACATTACGGACTTGTGAGGGGTTTTTTCCCCCCAATGTGAAGCAAAGATGAGGTTTACATTATAACCTACTTTTGCATAGTGAAGCAACTCCCACATTTTTCAGCTGTCTCTTAAGTTCCCTGCCATGGGTGCAGTGACAGTCTAGTTATCGCAGGAGCAAACCCCAAACTTCGGCTGCAACGCTGCTTGGACTAACTTGGTCCTGGAAATAGCTTGCTTCCTTCTGAGCAGCATGATTGAATAATCTGGGATTACTAACACAAACCATCCCAACCAGGCTCGTGCAGAGCAAGTTGGAGCAGGTCTGTGCTGTGTTCCTGGAACTAAGTCTACAGGGCAGAAACAACTCAGTTGTTTTATACCGGCTCAGGTCCCGGCATCCTGCTTCATGCGACAATCAAGCCCAAACCACTCAGAGCTGCTGCTTCTACCCTTCCTCAAAGAGGCAGAGCAGTGAGGCTTTGTGCAGAGCCAGCCTGGAGGTAACACCACTTCTGATGGAACTCTCCCCACTACCATACAGCACAGACACCAATGTGAGTTTCCAGAAGCTTCCCTGGGTCTGCTGCTGCCAATGCCAAACTGAAGCTAATAAATAACCTCACAGCACATACTTATGGGATTCCTGCAAGGGAATAGACCCCACTGAGGATGGCTCTTTGAAAAGCCTCATCCCAAACTCAAAACCCTACACTGTAAACAAACCCCAGACAGATTTTCAAACCAGTAAAACTGATCCTTACAGGCTGCTCTAACAGTCTTCAGAAAGAGCCGCCTGGCAGTGTGATCTTTTTGGCAAGACCTACTAGGATAAAATTCATCAGGTTGCAAGAGAAGACAGTCAAAGGAACAAAACCATATTTCAGATGAGACAAGGTATTTGTCATTCTGTCTGCAGAGCCCAGCTTCTTTTAGCACTACAATTATTTTCCAAACTGCAATATTATCCATCAGAAAACAAATCTGAAATACATGAATGCCTGTCTTTATTAGGACTAAACTCTCTGCAAAAAAGGTTGAATGAGAGAGAAATTTACAATGTCAGAGTGACTCCAAAAGCACGCTTATTAGGGTGACTACAGCAGATGCAACCCAAGCATCAACAGGAAACTAAGCTGGCTAAAGATTCACATGGGGAGCTAGTCCTCACTGAATAAACACAGAAGAGCAGTCACTCTTCTCACTGTCAGCTCCCAACCTCTACCTGAACGCTACCTCAAAGCTATTCAAGAACATCAAAAACATTTAGAATTTGGGTTGCATTTTTTTTCCAATCTAGGGTAACCTAAAATATAAAGTTTTACATATTGCTGTACTGCCTTGTAAACTTCAGAACTGCAATGGTTCCAACTCATTCTTTTATTAAGTGAAGATTGGTTACTTATAGATGTTGTTGGCCTTACAAGGCAATGTCAGGAACAGCAATTGCATATGGGCAAGGCTGCACACATCCAAAAAGCACAAAAGCATTCTGAATAAAACCAAAGTTGAGCTACATACTCACTGCTAGTAGGTCCTTGATCAAGAGATTCAAATAATACTTTATAGTCACAATATTCTAAAACAAGCATGTTCTACCATTACTTATAGTTAAATCTTTTTTTATGCCCCAGGAATTGCACCCTTTCTCCTGCACCCCCTTCTCCCTGAAAAAAAAACAGGAATGGTATAAAACCAAGAAAATCTGTTTCATGAAGCTACCCATAAAATTATCTTACCAATCAATCTTTGTCATACAATGCAAAGACCATAAAAAATAACTGATTTCTGAAAAAAAAAATCCTCAGTAGAAAGTGTCTCAATATCTACAGAGATAGAAGAACATTGATGTAATCTACCATAGTTTTTCACACTCATTTGTAGCAAGTTTTGTGCTATAGCAATCATAACCCAACAAGACAGACCTAATGTTCATACATATCCTGTATTTTAACAGTAGATCTTAAAGTCAACTGTAGCAGCACAGAAGAATTTAGACCAAAGAAATGTAGCACTTGCAGTATTTTAATTGTATTTCATAAAATGTTTCAAAATCCATTTAATACAAATAGTGAGAAAAAGAGATTTGAATCAAGGTGAATAAACTGTATTAATAATAAAAAGGACAGAGCAGTAACTGCTTCTTCAGATACTGATACCTTTAAACTTTTGTAGTATATGGTCCTGTTGATCTCCAGAGGAAACAGGTTTTGCTCCTTTCCTGAACGTGCCCAGTTTATATAGCGCAGCCAGTTCCCTTTCTTTGGATCAGTTGCATCAACACACATCCATCCCAGGTTTGGGTAATATACCTATGAGACAAAAAGGGCATTAAGCAAATGGACAACTTCACACTGAAGCATCCATGTACTAAAACGCTACACAAAGGAGTAAGTTATCATCTGAGGACAGAGATAACACAATATGAGCAGAAGAAGGGATTGTAGTGGGAAGAGTGTCTCTGGTGTCCTGCAATCTTTGTAGTGTAACAATTGTAGAGGACAATTGGGAAAAAAAGAGTTTTGGCCTGCAAGCAGTTCTCTGAAGGTTCTGGGCTCGTAAGCCAATATACTTAAAACAATGTCTGCTTTCTTCTGGCAAGCCCAAAATGTCTCTCTGGATTTCACATTTAGTAAAATGACTGATTTTAAGATACAAGACAAAAAAAGTTATCTGATAAACTGGGAAAAGTTAGAAACTGTTGCTTTATTTGGAGTGATAAGGGAAAGCATGGTTTATATTTAATCTTCTTTTCAGGGTATTAAAGAAAATCCTAACCTTTCAGAAATCTCATCATCACTTCACAAAACTGACCATGTCAATACATTCCTGCCTGTTCCAAGATGTTGTGTATATTCTTTGGTTTTTACTTTTAGGAGAAAAATGTTCAACTCCTACTCCTGTTTTACATTTTGAGACAGCTTGCAATAAAGAAAGGTTAGTGACATCTTCAGTATTTTCTGATGACAGGCAACTCTGCTCCTTTTTCAAGACATGTTACATACCTCCCACTTGTCTTATTATAATCCAAGTTAGATGCCTGTAAGAAGAGCCATCAGTGCATGCTGTATTTTTTTCTCCAAACCAAAGAACACACCACTTTGCTGCTGAGCAACTGGAACTGTTCTGAGACACGACTTTGCTTCAGAACGCGAGCACACTAACAGATACACAGTGTCTCACAAGTACTGGGCAGCTCACAGATTTTTGGGGAGAAAAAAAAATTAAAAAAAAAAAAGGAAAAGTATGTGGAGTTTAATTCTATCTAATTATTTGCTCTGGTCAAGTCTATAAAGACCAGTCTCTGCCTGGAAGACCTCTCAAAAAAACCCAGCCTCCTCAGCACATCACCTCCTGCAACATTTGCTTAGAACCAGTTCAGAGAAGGAATAAACTAAGATTCTGATTTCACCATAACTTTCTCTTTCTGTAACTTAGCACTGTAGCTTTTTATTGTTTCTGATACTTTTTCTAGGGCTTTTCGAACTTTTACATTTTTGATTCCGAGAATGCTTTTACAGCAGCTTAAAATATGAACCATTTAATATTATCGATTCCTTTTGTGTTGATATACTGTTTAATGAAATTGAATTTTAACAATAAAGTTAAAAAATATACCAAAAGCATCTTAGTTTCTTTCCAAACAAAGAGAAAACATCTCCTTTCCTTAAACCATTCCAGCATGGATTTCATCAGCTGACTTTTGAAAGAATGTTCATCAGCACACCCAGCCCTTGCAATATGAAAGCGTAAACAGCTCCACAGACCAAGACTGTAAAATCAATCCTTTTGGTTAAGATGAGAGAAAAGAGCCAATCAATGCTGTGGAAAAGTTAGCAGCTATGGAATGAATATATGGCAAAACATAATACTTTATTAAATTTTTCAAATATTACTTTATTATGTTTTTATATGACTTCATTATGGGTTTTTTACATAGAACAAAATACTTTATTGCATTTCAGTTAAAGCTTCTACTTTACATCCTGAGAAAGAAAATGGCTTCAACTCCTCTCTCTCTATATATATAGCAGTGCAACTTGAAGTGATTCCTGTAAACCACAAGAAAGATCACTCAGCACAGTTGTGCCAGTCATTCTGCATTGGCAGACAGCATTTCCCTCGGCTTTCAGTCACTTGCTGTCATTCTCCTGTCTCCAGCTCTTCTCTGACAGAAAATGAAAATATGTTCAAATCTCTGTTTCTCTCCTCAGACATGGCAAACACACACTGACATACAAAACATCTTTTTTAGAATGATCCTTTAGCGTGACAGTTCAAAATTATTAAAACTAGCTGGAGATGCCAGCTTTTAGAGCATTACTTTTTTTCAGATTAACTTCACTAAAGAAACAAATGGGATTCTTGTGGAAAAGGTTGTTCTCCTAGTTTCAGATCCATATACCTAACTACTCCCACACACCCTTTCACAAGCCATATTTTCTAACAGTTAAAATTCTGGAGTGGTTTCAGATATCAGCATATGGGGCCAACTGTTGCAGTCTCATTTTAGCTGCTTTTTTTCTAATTCCAAAATCAGTATTAAAGCAACACACAACTACTTTGAAATCTCACAAGGGCTCCTGTCACTGCCTGTACTGCAAACTGCAAAACTTTGTAACAGCTTGTCTGTGACTATCATTTCGCAAAACAAATTTAAAAAATATTAAGACATATCCACTGAGAACATTCAAAATCCAGCACTGAGAAAAACAATTTCAAGGTCAATAATTTACTTGGCTGATTCAATCTCACTAAGTGTTCTTGTACCAGATCACAACTGGAGATACCTTATGCAGTATAGTTTGTGGTAACATTAGCTCAACACAACAAATATTATACTTGAACACTTTATTACATTCTTGAATGTGAATTTGCACTTAAGGGACGTTGTTCTCGATCAATTCCTCTGATAGGGGTTGAGATTTGTGGGGTTTTAGGTATATCCAGTGCTTTATGCGGTTCAATTTTTGCAGGTTAGGGACAAGAAGGACAACTAGTATCAGAATCTTTAGCCTAAATATCTGTAAACTTGCAAATTCTGATCCAGGTCATGCTATGCTACAGTTCCTCCACCCCTCCCCTCCTTGGTAATTTGCTTGCTAAAGCAATTCACTGTATATGATTTCAGAAAGGCTCAAGAAGTCCTCAGAAAAAGTTATGAACTGCCTTAAAGATACTACAGGTCGGATTCAACTTCAGATTAAGACACCTGCATTTTGAAATCCATATAACATCCAAGATCTTATGTCTATCCAAGGTCTATCTGTAGAGCTTAAAGAGCTTTTTAGCTGTCCAGACAGTACTGTCTTTAAAGCAAGCCCAAACACAAGCAGCACAAAACATACTTCAACAGTTGGGAACATTTATAAAAACTCCCAAAGCAAAACCAATTCCTGTAACAAAGCTGGTTTTCAAAGAGCTGGGTGATGAGGTTTTCAAAGAGCTGGGTGATGAGGAGTGCTGTGGCTTCCTTAAGAGGTTCCACATCCTCCTAATTTCTAAATCAGCTGACAGTATGCAGTTGCAGAAGGGGTATCACTCAGGGCTCAAGCCAAAAAAGCAAAGAAACACTTTATCAGCAATAGAGTCTCAAGGGGAGGTGTGATCGAGACACAATACGTAAAAAACACTAATACAGCAGTTTCAAGCAATGCCAACAGTTTAAAGCTTTGTAATTCAGGATGGTTGCTCAATCCAAGTGTCTATAAATAACCATTTGTAATAGTACACATAAAGAGATGGCAATCACTTCATGCCTATTTCTAAAAATCATTAAAAAATTAAAGGTTGAATACAAAATATTGACCTAGTTACAAATACCTTTTTGCTACTTGCAAGCTGTTTCTTACCTCCCACATGTATACATTGCTCTTAACTTGAGATCTTTTCTTCTTGTCACCAACAAATGGCCCAAACTTCTTGCCTTTTAGAATTGATTTTGTTGCCCAGACACCTGAAGAGAGACACACAAGCCATTTAACTGATCTCCAACACATCTTCTACTCACAATTTATATTTCTTAAGATCGTTACAGGTATCTGTCTGAGGAGCATTCTATGGTATCAGGGTACCTATAAGGAAACTGATGTTTAGCAAAATGAATTAAAAAAATAATCCTCTCCCCAAAACTCACGTCAGTCATGACATTTTTAAGTTTTTACCTGGTTTCATTCTTTGCTCATGGGCTACTCTAGCTCTGAAGACAAAAAGAATCTCAATTTTTCTTGTCCTTCAGGTGATATTCAAAATACTGTAACAGCATTACAGGTTTTCTATTGTGAAGTCCCAGATTTCAGCTGTGTTGCTGAGTAAACATGTTAGCAAAACAAAAAAAAAAAAAAACCAACCTATCTGCTTTCTCTGAAACAATGTTGGGGAAATAAACCCCTCAGAAGAGTTGCAAAACTAATTAACAGTATATTTTGAAGGAAAAAAAATAAGTATTGGTTAAAGTATGTGCATCCACCCACAAATCTATTGACAAGATTGAACCAAACTAAAAATTATCAGCTGCATTTCACATTTTGTAGCACATAAACTAGAACAGATTGATGAATAATTGCTAATTAAACATAACATTTCCATTCAGACCATGCTAGATCTGGTTCATACTAGAAAAGATTAACCTTGCTCCAAGGAGTTTATAACCTGTTACTAACAGTAATGCAACTATTGTCAGGCTTATTCCTCCAACAGCTTTCAACACAAGTATCCAGTCAGCAATCCTGACTTCCAAAGTTCTCCCACATTAAACTCTTAAAAAAGAAGCCAGGCATTTTGCACATCTCACAGAAACAACACTGTGCTCCATATAGCAGCTTTAAAGTCTGCACTGAATCTGTTCTTTTTGTATGGATTGGACAGTAAAAGGCAGCATTCTAAACAGACAGAACAGTATGCTAGTTGCAAAACAGAAATGCAGTAAAAGTGAAAGTGCTGTAAATGAAAACAAATCAGTGAGGTAATGTATCAGTATTTTCATAACCTGATCTATTTGCATCTGAGTACTCTTTGACCCCAATTCTGATGTTCTAGGAACAGTTACCAGGGATGCTGGAGCAACTTAGAAGCTGTCCACTCTTTCCAACAGAAATTATTGCAGATAAATGCCCCAGACATCATCTCTACCCAGCACAGGAGGGCACCAAATTTTAACAGCCACTGTAATGTATGTGAGCCAGTGTAAAAACCTTCATTCTCTTTTCACAGTTGTAGCACTCACCAAGCCGTGTCTTGTCAACAGCAGATGGGAAGAGCCTCACGTCCTCAGGAAGCCCCCTAAGCACATGCTCAGGTACATCTTCTAAGGTCTCCACAGTGACAGTAGATTCAGTTGTGTTCTACAAGTCAAAAAGCCAGAAGTGCCACAACCATTAGCAGATAAAAACAAGAGCACAACAGATGAACAACCCATATGGGCTACAAAAACTCCTGACTTGAATTTCAAGTCAAATTTTCAAATTGCCATTTCAACTAGGGTTCCCTCCATCAACATGATAATATAGAAGTATCTGTTCATCAGAACATTCAAGTTCTTACTATTATTTCATCACACTTCTCTATTCTTTAAAGCAGAGCCCTAAGACCACATTAAAGAGATACATTACACACTGATAACTAAAGCTGCTATAAATATTCTGTTGCTTTAGTTAATGGATGTGTTTTGATTACAAGCAATATATAATGAATAAACTTAGCTGAAAGGGTTTTCTTTTGTCATTTCATTCATTCATTCTCCTTGTCCTCTCCTTATAAACAAAGTCAAAGTTCTCCCTTGATTTACTTAGTGAACAGAGCTAAAGTTAGAGCCACTTTTCCTATCCAAGTATGACTTACCTGACAGCACTACTGTTTGATCCCAAAGGTGAACACAAAGAACTGTGGTTGGAAAACAGATACATTTTTCAGAATATAGTTTTCCTAATGGTCCAGGCTTAGTGTTAGGTCTTTGAAACTGCTCATTAATACCATAATCTAAAGCTCATCCATGGAAAAGTTTTCAGCTGCATTATTTTTACTGATCAGTATGTCTTAAGAACCTATATTTAACAAATAATTAGGTCAGTAATAGCATTGTTCCATGTGATGTCAAGACAACATTCCTTCCTCATGTTTCTTATTAAAGTTCTTTCAAATTTCAGATAAAATACATTGCAAAGTAATAATCTATCTGCTGAGACCTTCTTCTAAAAGGTCTCACATAGGTGTTCATAGAAACAGTCCAAGAGTTTCAGTATCTGAGTTACCACTACCTCAATCTCCAGTGCTGCAAACATTCTACTGAAGCATTAGAATTACTCTGCTTATGCAACTTATTTGTAAACAATATGTATCACTCTATTTTGAAATTTGACAACCCAAATTTTTCCAAGAAGTACGTGGCAGGAACACATATTAGATCTTAGGTAACCTGTCTGAAAAGTCTAGCTTAAAAAGTAAAGGAGTTTGATTCATTTTCCTTTCAGTTACAGCTACAACAGACCTAATCTAACATTCAGACCTACTCTTTCATGAAGACACAAAAATAATTCATTATTTTACATTTCAACTGTACGTTAGATCTTAAATATGATGTCTTCTGCTAGAAAGTATTTCACAGAATGCACTGAAAATATTTCTGACTGCTTCTGAAAGATTAGTATATTTAAGAGCAACACATCAAACTTTTAGTAGAGATCTTTGCTAGCTGCATACTTTTTGAACACCAGTCAGAAGACAAGCTAAGCTTATATTTTAGGGGACACACATCATTTGTCCAAATTATACTGTTTAAACAGGTTAGTGGCAATTAAATTAACAAGAAGCAAGTGAACTTCTTTGATTAAAACAGTATGCAGCAAAACAGCCAGAACACAGGAAGAACAGGAGGGTTTTTTTCCATTTTATTTTGTAACCATCCAACTGACAGGATTCTTTTTTTTTAAATCCTGGATTTCCCATATGGACAAAACAGTACAAGTGCTTTAAACAAAGGTATAATGGTAATTGACTCTACACTGAAACATCAGCAACTGCCTCCCACTTCCTTTTTGTGACACCTGGACACCAAACTTCTACATTTTGAAACTGAATTTGCTGAAGAAATGCAGATTAAATAAACCTGCTTGAGCCAGCAAAGCAATTTCTCCATTATGATGACCCTGAGCAAGTAAATGTCAGTAAAGATTAGTAAAGTCATACAGGTTTGATTGAATCAGCTTCAGGTATGTGGGATGTCCCTTATCTTTAACGTAATTGACTGCCTTAATGGAAAGGATGATTGGAAAAACATCTATGTTTTATCAAGCATCCCTTTCCTTTTCTGTTTGACTTAATATCTGTCCATAAAAAGTAAAGGTGGCCAACAGCAAGGAAAGAAAAAAAAAAACCCACCTATTAAAGACATGTCTATTAATAGAGAAATAGGAAACTAAATGTTAAAAGTGAAGTTCTAAAAATATTTATTTGTACTCAACTCAAAATTCTAAGCTTTTTTTTTTAAAATAATCCTTCAATTCTTTTAAGTGAAAACTAAGATATACTGCAGTTTTCCTGAGTATACTCTAGTTTTGCCTATTTGTGTTCATAATAAAAGGTAACTGGTATTTCGACATAGAGTAATGTTTCAAAGCAAAGGGCAATTCCAGCTCCAGAGCACTAAATGATCTGAGGGCTCAGACCTACTCAGGCAGCCCTCCATTTGAATTTTGTCAATCATTTCCTAAACAGACACAGAGTTCCAAATGAAACAACTGTGTGTGCCTCTGTGCACAAAGGCTGATGTAAAGCTTCAGTAATAGGAATAACTTGTGCAGAAGCACAGAAATGATAAATTTGGAAATAACGTGCAATGGAAATCACAGCCAGAACATCAGACAATAACTTCATATATACAAGCAATTCTTTTATTTGCCCTTTTCCAATTATGACTTCCAGGCCTACCCAACCTAATCAGCACCCCAAACCCAAACTAAAATAGTTTCTGGTATTGCCTTATGTCAAAAGGGAAAGACTACACAGTAACTCCAGGAGTACAACATCCCCAGTATCCAAGGAGTGCACAGAGTTTGTAAAAAGTCAGTCCTAGCTATTCAGTAGAGAATGGTAAATTAACTCTCTACCTGAATTTGCACCTGAGAGATACCATTTACCCTGCCATAAACACGGACACATCCCATACCACCCACTAGTCAGTGTTCAGTGGAGAGACAAGCTCCCCTGCACATCCTGCAGACTAGCAACACACCCAATTCCCTTGTGGTAGAGCAGCTGACACGATGG
This sequence comes from Heliornis fulica, assembly GCA_013399135.1. Classification (NCBI taxonomy): domain Eukaryota; kingdom Metazoa; phylum Chordata; class Aves; order Gruiformes; family Heliornithidae; genus Heliornis; species Heliornis fulica. The sequence goes on along the minus strand of VXBZ01009850.1, from coordinate 616,836 downwards.
ACCTTGTATTTTAACGTACTCCACCGAGCTACTACTTGGTCTAGTGCTGTTTCTTTATTTACAACCCAGAAACATGCCATTGCACTCCAAGGTATCTGCATATCAAGTTTACTGCTCTGCACCAAAGTTAAAAGCTGCTTTTAGAGAGAATAAAATGGTTTAAATAAAGTCCTAAAAGTTATTATTTCCGTATCATCAATGTTAATCATAATGCCTAAGTAAATTGATAGCTTAGACTCTTCAGCCAGTGGTCTATAATTACTACAAAAAGTTTTAAGGTATTTTTATATTACCGTTTGAAAGCCAACAGAAAGCTAATAAACGATTTATAAATGTCTAGTACATGACCAGTTCCATTTTATGGAACCTATAAGGTTCAGCAGGCTGCTCAAAATTTTATTCATACTATTGCTTGTATAACACAACAGCAAATGCTTCTCATACTTGTTATTAAACAAGTAGTTCTTTATTATTGAATTATAATTAACAAAACACTATACCTGATAAAACAACCAGAATTTCAAAGGTAGAGCTTCCCTTAAAAATCTGTCCACATTAGGAGAGGACTGTGCTTGGTGAAAACCAGGCTTCTACTGAACAACAGCCCTAAGAAAAGTACCTGCCCTCTGACATCACACTTGGGTCATTCTGGCAGAAACAAATACTGGTGGCAATGCCAGTAACCAATTTTATGTGTAGGATGCTGCAGTTCAGATCTGAACAAGGCAACACTACAACTACAACTGTCCAAGTAAACCCCAACTTCCTAGAAATGACTCTTGCTTTTACATATAGACATAAAGCAAAGATACAATATATCCTGGGTAATATGGGAGCATTTACAATAGAGCACTTATGAAATATGCTGAAAGTTTACTGCAAATATTCAAGACATTCAAGACCAATCTGGACGTGTTCCTGTGTGATTTAATCGAGATGATCCTGCTCAGGCAGAGGGGCTGGACTAGATGATCCTTTGAGGTCCCTTCCAACTCCTGACATTCTGTGATTCTGTAATATACTCTAAAATGCATCTCTATGTGCTATCAAATTTAAGGTTTTTATCTCAAAAGAGCTAAAGCTTCTCAACCTTTTCTACTTATCAGCCACCCTTCCTGCAGGTGCTGAGTATGGCACTGATGATCTACACTTACCCTGGTGACTTGCTGAGATCAGTGACAATAACAGGTCTTCTGATGGCTTTAACAGCAACAATGAGAAAAATGATAAACTGGAGTCATGGCAAGGTTATTCTGTTGCTGCCTTGGTAAGCCCTAACAGCTGTGCAGACACGACCTAGAGAGCTATTTGTAGGGGAGAAAGACCCCCAAATTGGAAACCATGGAAGGACTAGAATGCCAGAAATCCCTTCCCTTCCAAGAGAGCAAAGAGACCAGGGAGGAGGGGTAAAAAATAAAAATATGTCTTTAGTTATAATAGCTGAAGTCTATTCAAAGCAGAGCAAAGTTCTATTTTGCTCTTCCAACAATCCATAAGGAAAAGCAGTGATGTAAGAAGTCCTGATTTTCTGACATCTGTTAGCCTTGAACTGATTCACTAGAAGCTAAGTCAAAAAAAGCAGCATGCTCTTCTCAGTGTATCAAACAAAGAAACCTAAATATCTTTCCAGTACATTACCCCACGACTTCCTTAAGGGAGAACCAAGCCTATTTTTCATAGTGATTTCTAACAAATTATATATAGGCAGAGAGGAGGGGGGGCTAACAAGAGTCAACAAGGCAGCTTATGAGAATGAGGCACTCCAGGTTTCCCACTAAAAAAACCAAGGTGGGTTTCTGGTTGGGTTTCATTGTGGGGTTTGTTTTCTTTGGGGGTTTGGTTTTACAGCCATACCTAGATGAGCAGTTAAACATCTCAAGCTTGCAAATAATTTTAAGCCTAATAAAAATTTAAAAATCACACTTAACTGATTGAAGCAGAAGTGTGTTGTATCTGATGAATCTGATACACTCCTAAACAGGCACATCTCCTTTAGCCATAAACATCTCAAAACTGTTCAAGCATTTAACAAGTGCATTTGCATGGAGTAACATACAATCAGAACTTTATTTTGCATCTATCTACATCACTCAAAGACCAGCAGCTACAGACGGAGAACACAGCCCTCAGACTCATGCAACAACACCTGTCACATTAATGGATTTCACAAGTACCAGAAAATTGGATATGGCCTAGTACATAACAATACATTTCACGCCTCAAACGAATGGTAATAAGTAACCAAATACTATACAGTAAAATAAACAACAATTTAGTTCAGTCAAATCAGGGCAATCTCATTTTATTTGCAATTTAAATGTAGCTACTTAAAGCATTTTCCAGATCACAACTTGTCCCTGAGGAATGTCTGTCTACCAAATGAAGAAATACTGTATTTCAATCACTTTTCCACCAACACTAACAACCCCATTTAAATTGATTTTTCTGTTTTAAAGATTCACCTCTTGATAAGGACAGTGTAGCAGAGCATGTCCTACAGCCAACTCCTGCATTTAACTGAGGTCCTGATACAGTATTTTTTACTTACTCTGAGACAGCAATTTTGAATAGAAAAGCACTTAAAGCTTATTTCACTTTTAAGCTGCTTACTCCGAGGTTCATCAGAAATTACACTGCTAGCATTCAAATTAGCCAAGATGAAGTAAATTAATAACAATCTAGAAAAAAACCAACAACCCAAAACCAAAACATTTGAGGGCTGATGGGGTACCCTAACTGGAATTATCTTTTCCTGTTTGCATCCAATTCAGAGTCCCATCACCTTGACAGTAGCTTTCAACATGCTGGTTAAGCAATTTTTCATACCACTTTCAATATAAATGTACCTATGGACCAACCACAAATTAGACTATAATGTTATAAGGAGAATTTAAGCAGAGTTTACAGATGATCAGAGATCAGAGAGAAAAGGAAAAAAAAATCATCCTGAACAATGTGACGAATAACAAACTTTCGGTTAGTGTCATGTTTTGGTGGAAAGAGGATTAAGATAAATGAAAAATGCCATTGAAGAGGGAGACACAGGAGAGAAGTTAGAGGTAGTTTGAAAAGGAGATGAAGTGACTACTGAAACTGCAGACACAAACAGCCAGCAAGCACAAGAAAGGTTAATGCAGAAGCAGAAAGGTCTCTGCTTGTCCAAGACCTGTACTCAGCTACCCCTTTTTGCAACAATTTCACTGTGTGCACTTGAAAATTCAAGATTTAACAGAAACTTACAAAATAGTAATTGAAAAACAGAGAGGTAATGGGGGGGGGGGAGGTTTAGTACAAGTGCAGGTGTAATTTGTTAACTTCTGCCCTCAGCACTGTTCCACAACGGCTCTGCAGTTCTCCTTGTGGCAAAGGACCTTCTTCTTCCTACTTATCTTTATGCAGTCTGAGGTGCAGTAGATGGCAGCAACCAAACCTCCCTGTCTGCTTGGGGATTTTTAAAAATGAATTATTCATCATATTCTGATGAAGTAGTTTACATATTAAAGGAGAGCTCTTTCTAAAATAGAGAATGCATACTGTCTATCCTGAGACAGCAATCTCCTGAGAAACCCAGAAATATTACTTCCAACAACAGCTGCTTTTTTTTGTTAATCCTTCTTCTCTTTAAATACAAGATGGTCATATCAAAGTATTTATGAAAAGGTTTTCCTTCAGTATTTCACGATTTCTACAGGACAAACAACAAAACTAGCAGTCTTTTCTTACAAAGCAAATTAACAATAGTCCAATTAGTTTCAGGGTCACTGAAGTCACACCAAAAGCAGAAAGAAGCAGCACGAAAGAAAGATGAGAACAGAGCACTTGAAAGATGTTTGGCATCAGGCAAAAACATTTCTTATACAGACCTGGCACTACAACTTGTCAACAGTGAATGAAATGACAAGGGCACTGCAAGAAAAAAACACCACAGGGTTGATGCTAAATACACACTTAATACAAATGGTAATTGAACAATAAAAAGCCATATGAGCTCTGTACACTTTGGAAACCAAACGTGAAAGCCAGAAACACCAAGAAGGACTCTCAGATCTTGTAACTATTCCCAGAGGCAGGGTCATCTCTTTAATTGAACATGACAAACATCACAGCACTGCATAAATAATACTAACAGTCCCAATAAGAAAGACTTTGTTTTGATACAACACAGAAATGTTACTTAATTCTAGAAACATATTGAGGGCAAGAGGACATGACAGACAGGACATGAGTGGGCACAGACACACAGAGCTGACAGTAACAATTAAAGATTAGTATCTAGAGCTTTCAGAATTTTAGCAGGATCCAAAGCTTATCAGAACAAATAATAGCAGGTTTATTACTCAAGCAGAGGGAGGAAGAGCCTGTTTGCTTCATGCCACTGAACCTATCCACCTTACAGTGGAAAAAATCAAGTCTCAACAGAAATACATTGTGAAGCAATATTTTACCTAGCTACCCCAAATCAGACTAGCAGTGCTTCACAGTGTGCTAATGCAAATATTATTTGTATTATATACATCATAAATTGTATCTTTGTACAAATGTAATACAAATACGTATTTTCACAATACATATTTCAAGGCTCTGACAGAGAATATATTTTGCTTTTTAAATACACACATACATATTGAAGAATTAAACTTTAAATCACTGGAAAAGAAGCAACAGTAAACATCCCACCAACCAATTTCACACTGTAACTACTTCTATATACTTCTATAGCTTCAGTGACAACATACTTCAGCAAAGTGCAATGTTGCTGCTGATCAAATAAGGGCAGAAAGGGCAATAAAAGCACTGATTAGATAGAGCATCAATTAAAAAAGTATATAAAGCATTTTATGTGACTGTGTACTGCGGTTGGTTTTGGTTAAGAAAGCTTCTGTCAACGTCAACATCATAGCCAACATCTTCAGCAACTTAAAACTGGCATTCCAAGAGTGTAATATCCTATGGTCATGTCCCCATGTCAAAGGGGCTTGCAGGATCATCCAGAAAGAGAAGTACATATGAGAAAATTTAAGACAACACATACTTTTTCCTGTAAGTTAACTTGAAATAACACAATTGTGCACAATAGACAAACAGATGTGTAATTCCTGCTTGGATACACAAATGCCAAACAAAAATCACACACACTTGGCAGCGTACACCCTCCAGTCAGGATATTCTTGCATCCATACAGCAGAGTACTGCACTGCAAAAGAAATGTGCTTTCCCAGGCTTTTCCCTTGATTCTAGGGGAAACAGGGTTCCAGAAAAGTGTGAACCTTCCTGATCAACCAATTGCTATGACACATTGTTTATCATAAAGAGATTTTAAAAGGTAAAAAAAAATAATGATGGAAGCCTTCAATTTTCAAGCTATTTCTATAAGGAGCTGAATTATTACCAAAAGCCTCAAGATGAAAAGAGATTTTTCTGGAAAGATGTTCTTGTAAGAGCTGCCAGTAGTAGTAACTTACATAGTGCTTAAGAGAATTCACATATAAATACTTAAATCCATGAAATAAAATAAATCTCACAAGCTCAGATGTGGAAAAGATAATCATGAAACTTAATGATACTGAAGATTTTAAGGAACATTTATTTTAAGTGGATTATTTACTTTTCTTATTAATAATTAGCTGTTCTAACATCTAAGTATTTTTATAAAGTCTTACATTTATACTCACCTGATTCATTCTGAATTCCTGTTGTGTTTTGAAAAGATACACACAACAAAGAAACTCCTTTGATTACATGAGCCCTAAAAAGAAAAACAGACAATTGTAACACGTACCTACCTACAAATTCACATTGAATTGAAAGTACACACAGACCTGTAGTTTCTCTTCCTAAAGCATTTGTCAGAAAGGAGCATATTTCTTTATAAAAAATCTGCTCCAAGATACAGTTTTGATATTATAGCTCAAGTGCATATCAATAATCTCAAGACAGCTATCCATCATCAATCTGTCTCCCAGCTTTAAATGATGATGCAACAGAAATGTGTTCAAGTAGGATTGTGTTTTGCTTTTAAAAACAAGTCAGTTTATTCAAGACCAAGTACTTTTAAGAACTTCAGGAGCCAGGTCTCTCTAGTATTTAATATCAAAGACCTATGAAAGACATCAACTGGGCTTCAAATTAACAAAACCCATGTATCTGAGTCTCCATTCTCTCATATTAAAAAACATCTCTTATTAAGGTATGTATTACAATAACACATGTAGCATTGCTGTTTAACAGAAGCCTGAGATTTCAAAAGGTTTCCAACAAAATTTCTTAGTTCAAGTAGGCACCAAGTTTGGAAACTCACAACTTAAGACAAAACTAATCATAACGATGCTGTATCTAAGAGTTTAGTACATCAACTCACTTCCTTTTTATATACATACAAAAAAGCATTATTGCAAGTTATGCTGAACACACTATCCTTCCTCATGTCATACAGAATTTTCAACATATGAATATCACTCTTTTTTGGAGGTTAACCAGATCTAAATACTTAAAGCACTTTATTCAAGTACTCCTATTTCTTCCCTGTCTTTAGTTTTCTTAGTAAAACAATGATAAACTTATTTTTTACTAAGTACTTTATAGAAATACAATTGAAAATACATTCAAGTAAAATATACTCCAAATAAGTTTCATAAAAGCCTTCATCTCTTTGCACTTAACACTTTCCACAAATCTTAATGCTTCATAACAGTGAAAATGCTGTCATACAAATGTTGCATTGCTCAAGAAATTCATAAGGAAAGGAAAAACTTCCTTTAAAAGGATATTTCTGCTGTGTATGGCTCGAGGATTAACTCCTTTTGTCCTGATATGTCCATACTACACAAGCATTTAGACAAAGAGCTGAAACATCTGTATTTCAGTTCCAGTTTTGCAACTGGTTCTGTGGGATTTCCAGATGGCAAGCAAAGACCAGTTACGGGCGAAGGAGCTCCACCTGAAAAGCTGTAGTTAAACATCTAAAGAAAACCAATCCTTTTGGACCATACTATGACACCTTTGTAACTTCTGTCAGTACACCTGTCAAGTACACATCAACTCTAGGAATGAGACATCCCAAGCATGTGATTTTTTCCAAGTTTTTCAGTGACAGAACACAGCCACACACCAAGAAACGACCGAGCAAGCAGGGAACGCTCTGTGGGTTTCACTCCGCGTTCGTCACTCCCGAGCTTATAAAATCCTGCCACGACAATAACGTCCCTCCTGCCCCGAGCTCCTCACGCGTTACCGCGCAGTTGTTTCCCACACATCTTCCACATACCCTTCACTTCCCCCAGCCTTTAGACTTAACTCATTATCCCTCCTGACGAATATGATTTCTACTTCGGACATTTTTTTACACAAATGCTTTAGGCAAATGGTTTCTGCAATCCGATCCGTGGCCTGCCTGTCGTCTGCCGAGGTCGCCTCAGCACGCAGAAGTGCCGATTCAAGAAACAGCAAAAGCTGTTGGCAGTACAAACTTCTGTGCTTGAGAGGAGCCCTGAACCCCAGGGACAAAGCCAGCGCTCCTCTTACTCATTGTTCGCTAGGACAATACCCGCACAATGTCAATTCAGAAATGAAATCTTCTGGACGGCGAGAAAAGCATCAAAACGTTTCCTAGTGTGAAAAACAACTTATTTTTAGTAACAAATGGCTTGTTTTTCTAGACTTGGCTACAAACAAAAACTAATTACTCACATAAAGACAATAAAAACAAGAACCTTTAATTGACATGATTAAAGCACGAGTTTATGTGGTTACTGTCTCCAGCTGTCTATTTCTACCTTTTCTCCTCCCTCCCATTGAAGATTATCATCCCCCTGACATGGAATCACTGGTCACATCACCATTTTCTATCCTGGTTCTGGAAAGTGATTTAGAATACTAAGGGTAAGAAGTGCCCAGACATTACACTGCGGTAGATGACAGCCATCTGAAGTGCATATGTTATTTTCAACACTGAATAATCCAGGAAGGCATTTAACCCACAACTCGAGGTATGTAAGGACAGTAAGGATTTAAAGCACCGTTTTACAGAAGCAAATATTCAACACCATCACTATTCAGCTGCTAAACATAAAGAATTTGAGATGCAACAAGTACATAACAGTGGGACAATGGGTTGAAGGGGTCAACGCTGAAGGAAAGTCCTGTAAAGCTTAAAATTCCTGCTAAGTTGAGCTTTCTTATCACAGTTAAGGAAATTAGTTAAAAAATGTGAAAGGCAGTCAAAAATATTTTTTTTAAACTTTGTTTCATTTGAGCAGTAAAACTACACTTTCCCTGTATTTCATATACTAAGTAAGAATATTTTGCTTAAAACTAATACTTTTTTTCAAATAGTTTTCAAAATTCAAAAAGCCTGGCATTATTACAAATTTTATAAATGCTTTATTCAGTTTTTGTAGAACTGGCTATATTCAAATATTTCAAGAGATTTCTTAGTAGATGACGGTAAATCTTAACACTCTGATGTACTTAACACCCACATAGCAGAGTTAAGGTAGATCCTACCAGACGGCACTACTCTCTCCTCTTTCAGCTACAAGTTACCAGGGGAACCACTTAACCATAAAATACAATTGATGAGAAATTAAACTGCACTTAACCTAAAGCTTCAAAAAGTGGTTATAAAGGTATTAATTTAAAACATAAACTTAATTTTAAAACTTCATACTTTTGGTTCTGAGAAGTTACATCTTTGAGCTAAGTGAAAAGAAAAAAAAAAGCCTGAAAAGATTTCCCCACTTTTTCCTCCCTCCACATTACCTATTTTGTTAACAATAAACTCAACCATGTGGAAAACAAGATTAATTGCACTGTGGAAAAAAAAAAGAAATAAAACAAGACTATATGCAGACATATGTACTGTCACTAGCTTTCTTCCTAGCTAAATGAAACGTGATAAAAGAACAGAAGACATGGTATCTGTACCACAGAATTTGTGTTTTAACTTCTAGTACACAAAATTCAGCAAACCCAAGAAAATAAGAAACAGACTCCGCAGCTGCTGAGCAGGTATTAGCTCCCTGTATGGTGAATGACTACCAACAATGGATTTACTCTCAACACCACATCCAGAAACAAGCTTTCACTTCATATGCTGATGACTTTTCAGCCAAGCCCAAGGCAAGATACTCCAGGAAAGCAAAGAAAACTGTAGTGCTCTGATTTGGCATCAGGGGCATAGTCATATATTGAGTCATATATTGAGTTTAAAGAAGTGGTGATGGCCACATTGAATGTTTTAAAGTTAGCGATAGTCTACAGCGGTGTTAGTCACATCAGCAGCTCCATCAGAGGTAACAACTATTTTGATTCAACCTTTCCTCCAACTCAACAGCAACATATACCTGCATCTATCAAAGACCCGAGTATTGTTAGTAACATCTACCACGTTGAACTTTGAGGATTAACTGAAATCCCTAATAAAATATAAATAAAGGTTCCATGCCAAAAAACGAAGCATGCACATCAGAACGGCAACCAGATTTTTTTTAACTGATTTCCAACCAACATCTCCATGTCATCTTTATTTCAAACCACTACCTATTACTGTATCTCATGAGTACAAAGATACTCCATGCTTTCTTTAGAGAATCTGAGAAACAAACACAAGAGAAAAAAGATCTACTGCATTATTTAAAGTTTCAGAAAGCTGTATTTAGAAAGGCTCATTGTTAGGCAACAAATTCTATTTAGATAATAATATACGAGGCGTTCATGCTTATAGAAACACCATGGTCACTGTAAAATTAAATGCATCAAAGAAAAAGTATTTTTACCTTAGTTCTGAATTCTGTGGTTTAGAATTTTAAATATTCCCTTAAAAATATAATTTTCTAGGAATAAGGTTTGCAAACAGGAGCAAATAATTTTATACAAAACCACCATTAGAGATTATCTTTTTCAAACTAAACCAGATGGTACTTCTAATAAGCACTCCTAGATGTTCCTAAGCAGTCTTACCTTATGATTTTATAAGCCATATTTATAATTTTTTGTGAGATTATTTTTTTAAAGAAAAAATAAACTGAGAATCAAAAAAGCACTTTGAAAGAGAATGTTGCTCCCAGTTCAGAGAAAGGAAAAAAACCAAGCATAAAAGTACTGATCCTATTTTGGAAGCTGAAAATGGGACATGCATTACGTCACTGCTCCCGTAAAAAACATGTTCATTACAGAGGAACAAAACTTGAAAGTCTCAAGTCTGCTTTCTTAGTGACCTGAGGTTCAGGCTGGGAAGTTGCAGGGCTCTTTTTCTTTCTTTTAATGTTTAGCTGCAGCACATGGGTTTTATTCTTTTTTTTTAACATGAGGACAATTACTTTTTTTCAATTCAATACTGAAATACTCTAATCCACAAACACGTTAGGTGAAACATTTTCATTGCATTCCTTGAAATAAAACTTGACAAAATAAAAGTTCATGTTAATTCTGAAAGATTAAAATGCATATATAATAGAAGCAAGAAGCACTATCTATGGGCATTTAATTGCAAAGACATTTTCAGATACTCGGGACTTGCCAAAGTAACAGCAGAGAAAAAAAAATAGGCAAACACTTTTTGAACACGAAAATGTATTGACTATTGTCCATTTAGAAGAAAGTCTTTGCTTACCACCATTAACCAAATAAATCTTTTTACCTTAGAAAGGTTTATGCAGATAACCACACCAAGAAATCACTAACACAGAAAGAAAATCCAAGTTTAATCAACAGCAGATAATCAAAAAGAGGCTACAGAAAATAACAAGTCTCTAACACCTGCAATACAGAGCAATACCATTCCAATCCTCAGACACAGCAATACCTTTAATTCTACTGGCAATTCAAATGAGAATTTTCTCAGAAAAGTATCTCACTGATTTACTACTATTAGAGAAATCTGCTTCAGCCATTTCTTTCTACACATCAGGACTCAGCCTCCCACTTTCGGCTACAGGCTTATTTTACACAGGGGCAGAGAAGAAATGTGTTTCAACTAGGAACACCATCAGAGAAAAAACACATTGGTAAAAGAAATTATTTCACTGGGGGGGGCAGGGAGGGGTGTGTGTTGGAGAGTCATTAAGTATCAGGATCATACCTGCCCTTTCACATGCTAACAAATTCAACCGCAAATAACTTGCGGTACTTTAAAAAGGTATGCTGATGCAGCTATCCAACACACGAGTTTATGAACTCCAGCTGTTTATAAATCCCTGATAAAAATCACATAGCAGCCTCCACCAGTAAGCAAATTACTCACGATGATCAAAGATACTGTGCTATTGCTGTAAGTCATTGACTAGTTTGGTTATTTTTCTGGTTTTGATCCTCGTTCGCAGGTCTTGCAGGCACGCTGCAAAACAGATACCATCTGGATGTCGGCATACAGAAATACATTACTGGGCTGGTCATCTCTGAATATCTCTGAACTTGTGCTTTCACAGAGAGCCATTTAGTAAGCAACAAGACTCAGATCGCCTTTTTATACACTATTACATGTTTATCCCTAAGGATCAAGGCTTTTACATAAATCAGTGAAATGGGGACATTGCTGCACTGGTGAATGGACTTGACAAAATCTTTTTTTAAAAAAATAAAAAAAAAAACCAAAAAAAAACCCAAAAAACCCCCAACAAACAACAAACCAAAAAACCTCCAATCACTTTGACTTTCTGCTTTACTTTCATTCCACTTTCAGGCAAATATTCACATACAAAAATAAGGATGGGTTACACAAATATGTGTGTACTTCAACATCCTTCCCCCATCTGCCACACTGCTCTGGAAGAAGGCTGTTCCTTGGAGCCCCATACCTAAACAGGCAGCAGGTCAGGAATATCCAAACACCATAGTCACCATGGCATTTCTACCCAAGATATTTTATCCAAAGTGATGACTTGCCCTTTATTTAACATAGGTAAGGTTTCACAAGTGAATCTTGGTCTCATTTTTCTGGTCTGTGCCATGGGCAGACTGGGTGTTGAGACACTCGCAAACCCTGGGAGCTCTTGAAAACCAAGAGGTACTACTACCTGGTTCATCCTGCTGTATCTACAAGTCCAAGAGTTCTTTTGTTTCTTAGAAGTCACTCCTCCACCTATCAGTGATGCAGCTCTCTATATGAAGAGTGCTAATGCTAGTACTGATTCACCATCATGCCTGTAGAGCTGGAGGCCACTCTATGTATACCAAGGAGAGCACACCTGAATTCTGAACAAGCACGTTGCTTTTATTAAAACGTTGCAGGCATCACAAGACAACAACATAATTCCATACCACACTGCTGTACATCTCCAGTTCTTCTCATCTACTTCACAGGTTTAAATAAACTGGAAAAGACTTTTCATTCAAACAACATGCCAAAAATTTCCAGCATAAGCTAGGAACAGTAAACTGGAATGGCATGGAAATGCAGTAGTGCTCATTTTCCTGAGATGTTCACTGCAGGTTATTCAGAAAAAGAAAAATATTTCTCCTGACACCAAACAATCCAATAGCAGGTGCAACCACATCACCTTCCCTTCCCTCCTCAACAGTTTAGAACAATGCAAAGTTTCCTCTACTAGTGCAACATGGAAATTTTGCAGCTTCATATGAATTGGAGACCACTAGACACTTTACTGAAGACTTCAGCGACCTGCTGGTGAGACAGGTATCAGCAATGCTCCACATGCTACTCTTCAAATACATACGTGAAGATGCTAGTCTTGATCTGCCCTAAATATATTACACCTGAATTTTCGCTCTCACCCCAAATACTCCTCCCCACAGTGCCATCATGAAGCAGCTTCGATTTACACGACACATCCTAGAGGGGCCATTTCCAGTGTGGAGACACAAAATGACTTTCTCCAAGCCCCCAGGCTGGCAGAAGCTAGAGCTGCAGCAAGCTTTCCCGCGTAGGAGCCGCCACAACTTGTGGAGACTGTGTACCACAAACTCTTTAGCCAACAACTGTCTCACAACGCCAGGCTGGCAGCAGCTCTGGAGCTCTGCCTCAGCGGGCACCTCCGAAGGCAGCATTTTCAAGATGAAAACCTGCAGGCGCAGCCCGGGGACGAAGCACCTTCTTCGAGACGGCACCTCTCTCGGCGACGCTCTCCCTCAAGGCACCAGTCCCACATTCACTCCTCGCACCTGCAGCCGCCTCCCTGACGTCCACCCTTCGGCCACGCCGGCCTCGCCCCGCGACCGCCACCTCCCTCCGGGTACCCCCCACCCCAGGCGGCTCCACCTCCCCGAAGGAGGCTGCTCCGCGGGCCGGGCCCCCTCCCAG
>VXBZ01009850.1:569025-603460 GCA_013399135.1 Heliornis fulica | reverse complement strand
CCGCCGCCTGCGGCCCGGCTCGGAGAGGCGCGGAGCGGCCTCAGCGCCGGCACCATCCGGGCGCCATTTTGTCTTCAGCCTCGGAAGTGACGTTGGGGGGAGGCCAGCGGGCAGGTCCCCCCCGCCGCGGGACCCCTCCGGAGCGGGGCCGCCCCCCGCCCCCGTGTCTGCCCCACTATTGCCCCGGGAGCGGCCTCAGCTCAGCCCAGCTGCCGGAGCCGGCCTCCGCACCGCGGCCTTCAGCCACCACCCTCATCCCAGACAATGAGCTGTGCAGAAGAGCAGGTTCTCTTTCCCTATTTCTTGGGGGTTTTGGTCTATTTTTCTTCTTTCCGCAGTAACGCGGCTCCGCTCAGGAGGTGGTTTTCTCGCCTGTGACTGAAAACGAAAAGAAAAACACGCCAGTGGCTGAGGGGATGTTATTTGGATAAGGAGGTGATGTGTGGAGAGATGCTCACCCCTGAGGGAACACGGGTGGTTTCTCCGGGCCAGCAGTTTGAGACCCATTTTTGCTGCACATAAATTGTGTTGTCCCGTGTAAATCATGTTTTTCCTCAGTGCAGTTTCCGAGCAACTACCTGAGAGGATAAAATACAGCCCATAGGCACCTCCCGGGAGATGCTCCTACTCGCACTGCAGAGCACGGCAGTGTTTCCCTTTCTTTACTTCGATGTAGAAAATAATTTCCTATCTTCCTTGAGTTTCGTATTCATTATAGTGCCAAAAAGTAATTCTCCTGGGATAGGACTGGGTTTTTTTACATAGAAATGCTAAGAATTTGCTATTTTTTCCAGAGGAGAACCTGTAGGAGATGGAAGTCATTAATACACTTATAGATACAAGGTCTAAAGTTCAGAATTTTTTTCACTTATTATTTTGTTTTCACATTCATACAAGGTCCTTCTCCCCTCTATTCTGCCCTGGTGAGACCACATCTGGAATGTTATATCCAGTTCTGGGCCCCTCAGTTCCAGAAGGACATAGAACTCCTTGGAAGAGCCCAGCACAGGGCCACCACAGTGATGGAGGGAGTGGAACACCTTCCTCACGAGGACAGGCTGAGGGAGCTGGGGCTCTTGAGCTTGGAGAAGAGGAGACTGTGGGGTGACCTCATTAACATTTATAAATAGTAAAGGATGAGTGTCAGGAGGACGGGGCCAGGCTCTTCTCAGGGATGGCCAGTGATAGGACAAGGGGCAACGCGTCCAAGCTGGAACATAGGAAGTTCCATGGGAACGTCAGGAGAAACTGTTTCCCTGTGAGGGTGGCAGAGACCTGGGCCAGGCTGCCCAGAGAGGTTGTGGAGTCTCCTTCTCTGGAGACATTCCAGACCAATCTGGACACGTTCCTGTGTGATTTAATCGAGGTGACCCTGCTCTGGTAGGGGGTTGGACTGGATAGTCTTTTGAGATCCTTCCAACTCCTTCCATTGTGTGATTTTATGATTCATTGGGCACGTACATCAAGGAGGAACATGAAAATTATCAATACTTGGGCACACTTACTTAGGTACTTAAGTACTTGGGTATCAGCAGGATGCAGGAGTCCCATTCCACGAAGCTGGAAGGTTTCTTTAGCCAGTAAACAGGCAAATCACCCCGCTACCCACTCTGCTCAAGCGCTTTTCAAAACAGGCCACCATATTTCCAACAAACGTAACTACAAAGATAACCTTTTGGCTGTAAGGAAAACACATGCTATGGAGCCAGAGGATTTGAATGCCTCTGTGGTAGTGCTCAACTTTGCCAAGCAACAGCAGATTGAAATAAAAGGACACAGTGATCTTCCTGCTTGGAATACTCAGAATGTGTTTATATTTTAAAATGTTGCTTAAGTATACCATAACTATAAGAGTTTGGAAACATCTAATTTCATAAAAATAAATCTTCATATAAATACATTTAAAGTACTTTAAGTTATTAGAGTAATTTAATTCTAATTTAGGTATGTGAAATGAAATGTTAATAAGCTAGACTAATTACATCTGCAAGTTTTGGGGTTATTTTAGGAAAAACAAGGCTCTCATTTGACATATTAAAACCTTATAACTAGAAAAGAAAGATAAAATATTTACCATATCAGCTAGAGACTGAAGATTTTTACCTTCAAGATTAAGTATAAGATTTCACAGAAGTATCGCAAAAGTTACGTTTTTTTTTACTTTCTTCAACATAGTAGAAAAAATTTCCAAAAGAGCTCAAAATACATACCTTTTAAGAAATAAACTACTGTGGTACTTTCCTACTCCTATAACTTTTTATGCTAGAGATATTGTTGAGATTGTAAACCAAACAGGATAGCTATCAATAAGTTAACCTACAAGCTTACAGCATTAACTACAAAGTATTGATACGCTCAATTCAGAGTTTTGGGGTTTATGTTGGGGTTTTTAGTAAATTAATTACTACAACTTCAATGTTTACTCAATTTCAGGCTAAAAATGTAACGGTTTGCTTAAATACCAAGAGTACTTCACTATTCCTTCCAGTCAAGGCTATACTGCCTCTTCAGGGGCTTAATTTGAAGATTTACCCTGCTGCTGATTGGAGGTTGGGACTTTAAAAGTCATGGTGGAAGACCACCCTAGTTTTATGTTGAGGGCTAGAGTGCAAGTTTGTTTTTAGTGAAGCTGGTTGTCTTCCTTTTATAATTCTTTTGTATTTCTCTACAGATCCTGTTTAAGGTTTGTATAGTGATGAAATTGGAATCTTGTGTAGCTATGATTGTTTTATTGGTTTATGTTTGGCTTAATTGAAGGGTTTTTTAACCTATTTATTTTTTAATTTGGACTGTTGTTGGGGAGTTTTTTTTAAAGTCACTTCTTCATAGTTTGCTTTTAATCTTTAAATTTTTTCTAACTGCTTTAAAAAAACCTTATTGTGTCAAGGTGTAAGGATAAAGCAGTACAAAATTCTTTATTGCTGTGTAAGTACTTAGCCCGTATAAAGAGTAAAGCACTCAAATTTAGTGCTGCTTTTAACAGTTTGGTTTTTTTCTTTGTTGTATTCTACTATATTGCAGGTGAAGAAGAAACTCTTGAAAAGCTGGATATCTGAAGTAAGTAAATACAGTCTTGTCTCAGGTAGCTCGTTCCAATGGTTGTGTGTGTAAATAATAATACAATTAGCCTTGCTAATACAAGGCTATAGTTTTATGATAACTTTATGTTGTTGTTAAGGTGTTTGCTCAACTGTGTCAGCAATGTGGTAGTAAATATGCTGTTGTACCTGTATCTGACTTAGTTCCATTCTGACAAAAATGAGTGTACAATCTCATCTAGGCTTGGTGTTTATCTTTTTTAGTTTGAACATCCCCCAAGATTTTTCAGAGAATAAAAGGATGCATTTCAGTGCATTAAAGAAATAATTTATGACTAAACCCCTTTGTTTAAAACTATAAGATTCACTACTGCATATATAGTAAAAGATTTTCATTTAGTATTGCTTAGTTTAGCACTTCTATTCACCTTACAGCAGCTTCTTTTTCCTCCAAAACTTAAAATGATAGAATTAATACAAAAAAAAAAGGTAAAGCATGAAAAAGTAGGCTATTTCTGCCTCCTAGAAACTTAATCAGGAGCTTCTAAAATACTGCCCTGAGTCTGTCTGCTTGCAGCTCAGCTTCTGCATCACAATAGTGAGCTAATGTTAAAAATGTATGATAGTAAGCCTGTAATCTGTGTTTTAGATCTCCCTAGGACAAAGATAAGAGTGTCTGGGATGAACACTGTATTATGGGTGTGATAGTAAGTACTAACTTGATGAAGTTAGTACAGGAATAGAGTGAAATAAATGAACAAACAATGGCTGTAAATACACTGCATTTTAAATACAATAGTATCTATGCCAAGTGCTTGGTGACTGTAAGGATACCCTTGAATAATAATACATGAATTTTGTGTGATAGTAAATCACTTGGAATGTATCCACTTTGCTTGTGGAATTGCTTGAGATAACTTTAGTGTTGTTGTTAAGCTAATAGTAATATTGATGTCTTTAGGTGTTACTGGACTTGTAAAACAAAGTATAGAAGAGGCAGTGGAATTGTTTCATAGAATCTTTACGTTGCTCATACTGTAACTTTTAGTGGGTTAAATTTTGTGGTCTTTCTCGTGTATTTCTGGCTTTTAACAGTTTGGGGAGTGAGTGATGCGAGATCCACAAACAGATAAACTTGAGGCATGATTCCTCAGCTCAGTATTGCATATATTTAGCTAGGGATTCTAATTACACTGCAGTGCTCTTGCTAGTAGCTTCCTGGCCTGTGTATTTTTGGTTTATCCCATCAGTTTTACTCCAAGCAGCTGTGCTTTGCATATGTGCTAATATACACTCTTGTTTCCCAGCTAGCTGTCAATTAAAAAGATCCTATATATTCAGTCTGCATACTTTGAGTGAGTAAAATATCTCTGTACCTTTAGTACAATTTTCTATATGCTTCTAATGTAGTAAGACCCAAAATCCTGTAATCAAGTATGTTTTTCCTGTTTTCTGGTTGAATATTGAAGTTTCAAATAAGGCTTTCTGTGCTTCTGTGTTCACTTTAAAAAGTGAAAAGTAAGATACTGGTACTTAACACTCTTTAGAAATGCAAGAGCTATGTGAAATAGTTGAATCTGGCATATGTCTTTCTGATTAAAAATGTATTGATGTCTTTCATTAGTAACTACTGCTTTTCACAAAAATTTGGTGTTATTTCAGTACTACACTTGAAACAAAACACCACCAAAGATAAAATTTGTATGAGGCTCACTCCTGTTAATGCTGTAAGGCCTTACTAACATTTGAAAGGAGACTGAGTATCTGTACAGTAAGGACAGTATGTTTATGGACATATGGTAGGCTCTAGATAGAGAGGATGTAGGGGAGTAAGATAGTGTTTTATCTCTGGCCTGGGTTCAGCATCACTAGTATGGAGTTATAAAGAGTAGAAGCTCTCATTATTTATAAATCTTTTAGCATGTAACCCATGATATAGAAGTCTTCCATGAATGAATCCTAGGACTGTCAAGCTGCTCACTTAAATTATTAATGTCTCAAAGCTTATTGCAATATGCTACATTCCCAGAGTGAGATAAGATGAAGCTGGCCAATTGCCTCTGGCTTTCAGAGGTATCTGAAATCAGTGAGACTCAGGCTGGCAGCCTCAAAATGCAGGTAACAAACTTTGGCTAACTGTGAGGGGAACGTCAAGGAAACATCAGTTGTTACAACAGAAGTATAGCTTCAAGTATCAACCCTGTCTCAAACAGGCTTTTGCTGTACCTCTGTATTCTTCACTTGTATTGGGGCAGGCCAGTGACTGTTAACTATGTTCTTCCAAAATCCATAATTAAACAGCACTGAACAGAACAAGCCGTCTAGTTTTGGGATAGTCTGTTCTGGCCTTTGTTCCTCTCTTGCCCCTGTTCATTGACTTCTCAGTTTTCTTTGCCTGGAAGCTGTTGCTGTTGCTCATTATACCATGTTCTTCCTTATTTGTGCTTGAGTTTAGGTAGATCTAGCTACATGTGTACCAGTCTTTATTTTCCCTGCATTTACATTGAGATTACATACCACCTGGTGGTATTCCAATGGATCTGCACTTCAATTCTATTTCTGGGAGTCAGAGAAGCCTACAAATCTGTAGTTGATTAAAGGTCTGATCTCTTAGGTGTTTCTGAATTATGACAATATCATATTGTGCTCTCATTAATTAGCATTTCAGGTTACCTGGATATGCACATATATCCATGTAATATCGGTATACAGTAAAAATAAATACTAGCAAAAACTTTGTTGTAAATCTGGACATATTCAGGGATGCTGAAGAGATGACTTCTGTAGAAGACTTAGTGAGCCATGGTAGGAAAAAATATTTTTAGAAGTCTGAAGTTGCCTTGAAACTAGCTAGACCCAAGTGATACCAATATGGTCATTTCTTCTCTTCCGTAAAACAAGGTCTCCACTATCAAAACTTACTGTACTGTTCTAGATTGTCCTTATAAACATAGGAGACAGTGTGCTGTGTGTTATGTCTCAAGCTAATAATTTCTCTGGGAAAGAATGATAGAGTTGAACTTCCAAGGTTACTTGCTACTTAATAGCTCTGAATTTAATATCACCATTTTTTCTAAAAGGACATTTTTGACAGATAAAGCATTGGTTGAACTGCTAAGATGTAACTCTTACTTGAAATGTCCTGGGAAATTAGACTCTTAAAACTCAAATACTTAACTGTTCCTTCTTTTACCTCTAGTTTAGGTGATCTTTTCAAACTTAGCATGAGTGACCTTCACAGTCCTTATTTTTTTTCCCTCCTTACTAGAGTCTGCGTAATTTTTGCAGTCTTTTTACAATTTAAGGCAGCATCCAAGCTTTTTGGAATTTATGATATGGTCATACCTAATTAGTCTTAGGTAGTTGTCTTTCATACACATTCTGCAAGTGGCTCTCCCACAGTCACAACATGACTGACTTCAGCAAAAAGGTAACAAGGATATCTGATAGGGCAGGGTGAAGGTACCAAGCCAGTGAAGTACATTCATGGTCTCTTCATCACAAGCTATAGAACCAAAGTGTTTTTCTGCACTGTACAGAAGAGATGACTTCTCTTCAAAACTGAAGAGATGTTTTTCACTTAACCATTGCCTTCTCCAGAACATAACAGCTGCTGAGGTCTGTAGTCCATCAGGTAAGTTGTGCAGGACTGTTGCCTCAGTACTGCTACCACTAACTGGCTAAAACTCATCCATGTCAATTACACCAACAGTAACACGGGAATACAGATAAGGTCTATTAAATTTACATAAATTTAAATTTATAAACTGACATTGGGTGGCATCCATTGCAAACAGATGTTTTAGGACTGCTTCTGTCAATAGATTTAAACCCTACAAGATTAGGTCAAGAAAATGGACAACCACCAGTTTCTTAGTTGAATTATTCAGTTATCTCCCATGTCTAAGTAAGTTTGTTGAGATGCTACTGACAGTGCTCTGTGGAAGGGGAAGCATAGTAAAAGTAATGTTTAACTCTTGTTTTGGCTACCTCCTAGTGTAGTGACAGGCTGCCTCTGAGCACGGAACGAGTGTGGGGAAAGCATCTGGTGGTTGTCTGTACTACTTCTTCCAATGTGAGCAACTGGATCAACCAAAAACACTTGAGGAGCTCTATAGATAGTGGAGGTATACTATTTGAAACTGCAGCATTCTAAACATAAAAGCAGGCTTGATGGCTAGGAGGCAATATTTAATAATCTGAAGCTTTTCTATCATGAACATGTTCACTTTTCTTGTAAAAAATGCCGTCAGTATCTCTCACCACTAGCTGGTGCTAGGATACAGTTTAGGGAGTGGGCAGTCCTGGTGCACTGGTGTCAGCCTGCAGGGAGGGGTCTGTCACTGGAGTAGTCTCTATTTCTAGACATTGCTGCTTGTCAGGTGTATTAAATCTTGCCATTCTTGTGGTTCCTGCTGTTTTCTGCGTGGAATGCAAGCATGCTTTGCCTTCTCAGATATTTCTATTACTTTCCACTCAGTCAATCAAGCATGCTTATTGTACAAGTAAGCTAATTATTAATCATGAAAAAATGAGCTAGGTAAATCCATCAGAAACACTGTTTTCAAGGAGCAACTTCATATAATTGGGAGTTAAACATTTCTGAAGTTCAGCACTTCTAGGTTTAAATGAACAGATGGCAAAGTTTGCTTCCCTGTGAGTTGTGGTTAATAGCAATGTCTGTTTTCATAATCTCATTAATATTTTGTCTCTTGGAGACAGATTTTGGTGCCAAAAGTAGTTTCCTCAGGGTAAGTCCAGCACTGGATCACAGGGGTAACTTTATGCAGCAACTTATACTATATAAATTTTTTCACTACTAATACAGTGCTAATTTTCTAAGACAAGTAACAGGGCATTTGAAATTGCCTCATTAGAAAATGTTTAGTTTTTCCAGAGCAGATGAAAGTAATTGCAACCTTATCTTCCAGTAGAAAAGAGTTCTGCAGTAAGAGTGATACTGAGGCAAGGCAGCAAAAATTCCATTAAAACCTGAATAAAAACAGAACCTCCCTCTGTTGTGTTTTTTTTTTGGGGGGAGGGTGGGTGTGGTAGAATCTCTCCTGTTCGTAGAACCCCTCTTTCTGCTGTGCAGAAGAGGAAGCTACTGATGTTTTAAGCAAATTCATTTCTCTGTGCTATGTAAGGCTTTTAACTCGTTTTACTGCAAGATGGCTGCCATCTGGCAAAAACTCGAAGGCAATACTGACCAGCAACTGAGTTAAATCATTGACTAGAAGTGGATGAACTTAAATCCTTACTAAAAAGCTTCCTCCTTCCTTCCCTAATACTGCAGGAGCACAGGATGAATTAAGTGCTTCCTTTTGTGCTGTGAGATTCCAGAGAACACTTTGGAGCTATGATTCCATGATAGGCTCAAGTACAAACCAGGAAAGTTCAGACTGACCTAGAGCCCCAGTGTGCCTGACCTTGGACAAATTACTTTTGGAGACAAACTTCTAACCTGTCAGAACAAAACAGTTTTAATGAATTTTTCTCCTGATGCAAGTTTATCTGAATACTGGTGTGGTTTAGCATCTGGTGGACAAGTCCTTTGTTTCATTTTAGCTGGAAATGTGAATGAAAATTAAATTTCAATGAAGACAATATTTTACAGCTCTACTTTTGCTACTTCAGTTTTCCAGTTTTTGTAGATGGCATGCTTTGGTTTTGAATTCTCAAAATCAATTGTCCTTGCCCAATTGCTTTCTGGAGACAGTCTTGAATATGCCTGGAATGTGCAGCACTCCTTGGCTGTGAGACACTTGCCAATTTAGCATTTACCAGAGTCTGAAAACCTGACTTCTCTAGTCTGGAAGAGCCTAACACGATTGAATGGGGATCTTTGTGTTGCAGTCCAACTGTTTGTTGTAGAGCAGGGGGAGCTGTGGGTTTGGTCAGATGCCTAAATCCACACAGCCTGGACAAAGACACATGGCTAGTGTGGTGCTGGGTTTATTTATACATAAATGCCTCCATGCTGCAGCTGTGAAAAAGTACAAAGCTCTAATTCAAACCTCTCATTATGGCACCTAGTGTCAAATTACATGTCACTGTTCCCTTCTGTATCCATCAGTAGTTGTCTAACAAAACTAGATGCTGAGAACTTTGGTGTGATTAATACTTCCAGTTAAAAAAAGCTGTCTGGAAAGGGATAAGTATGGTTAATTTGATACTTAATCTGGTTAAATAGATAAGTATTAATAACTATAACAATGTCTCTAGGCATGATGTAGACCAGTTATGACTTAGGTTTTAATTAGTGGCACCTATGCTACAAAACTTCAGATGGTGAAAGAGAAATTATTTTTAGATTAAATGTGTTTTCATCAAAATCAGTGTTTCCTTGATGTGAGGGTTCTTGGTAGATTCAGTAATTTGCTTTTTTACCCTGTGTCCTTTGTCACCATCTCAAATAATATTAGGGAAAACATTATCATAGAACATAATGGAGTGTCACTTCATTTGAACTCATGTGAAGCTGTGATAGGACTAATGTTTGAAGATTCCTGGGTTGGTGGCTGTTCCTTTACCCATGGTGTATAACACTTGGCAAATAATTTTATCAGTCTATAATGTTCTTCTGAACTGGATGTTGTATTTGCCAGCCTCATGTGAATGATGCATCAGTGCTCTTGAGTTGGAGATGTGTTAATGTGCAGGTTGTACTTGTTAGTTAATGTGGTTGATACCTGCAATAGCACACAAGAGTGCTGCATAATCTTAAGAGTAGTTACATATGAAAGCATTCACTGCATGTTTTAATCCTTTAGCTATAAAAGAACACATTTTAATCTTATAGGAGAAACTTGGACTCCATATTTTTTCTGGTTAATAATTTAATTATTGCTGCTTTTACTGAATTCATTCTTCTGACACTTTCAGTTCTTACAGTGAAAACATGCATTGGATAAACTGTTCTAAGAATTGTACTGATGCCTAAAAGTATTATAAATATTGATGCTTCAAGTCATTGCTTTCATAGTATACTACTGCTGTATATCTTCTCCACAGCCACAAAGACAAGGGAACAACTATGTTTATAGTATTTTTTAGTGACATCTGGCATTCTCACAGGAAGCCTGGTGCCTGCTTGTCTGTTTGGGAGAGCCACATTCATGACTCAAAGCCAAGCTGGAGAAGGGAACATTACAGTTACTAACGATAAAGGAATGAATATGATTGAGACTAAGAATTTAAGTTAAAAGCAAGTGTTGATGTATTGAATGTTTTCCCTGTGAATAAAAAAAAAAATCAAACCTGGCCAGCTGGTAAAAGTATGGAGCTGTTGTTTCCTGATGTGTCCTCGTGCATAGGAAGTCTCCTGACCTCAGACCTTGGTTCTGCACACATGGATACCCATCACTCATTTCAGCACACAGAACTATTTGCCCTAGGACAATGTGTGGTTTGACTTCTTGCAGAGCAGAAAAGATCCCATCTTCCATGTAAACTCAACCCAAAAAAAAACTCCACACAGCTTGGGTCCTACCTATCTTTGGAGTCCTGAGCTAGTAACAGGGGAGCTAGATAGTACAAGTCACTGAAAGCTGTTTTGCAGGATGCTGTGGTAGTTTGCCTATGGAATATAGCCATCGGTGTGGATTTCAGTCTGTAATACTACAATGCTTGTGAAGTCGCAGAGGAGAATTAAATTAAGAATTCTTCAGTAGCATATAAACACATATGACAAAGATTTTCATGAAGAAGCAATCCTTGTGGTTTGCTTAAAGCTGATTTCTGTTCTGCACTTGAGATTTCTAGGCAGTAGGGTGGTATGAATCATCAGAATATTAAATATATCAGGGTAGCTGCAGTTGCTGTTACTTCATGTTGCCAGAATAATGGTATTCTGACTCTTCAGAGCCCTTGCTTTCTTAGCCATAGACTGTGTGTAGTAATCCAGTTGATAATTAGAATTTAATATCTTTACATTTTTGCAGATTCAGACTACTTACAGCACAGTACTTGATACTGAGCCTACAGTGCTAGAACCACCACCCCAATCATGTTTGTGGAGTGTGGCCCATTTAGTTATGGGTTTATTTCAACTAAGGTTAGTAAAACTTATTTAAACTAGAGTGCAGAACCCAAAAGCATGGTTAAAACCAGAACACAGATAGTTGGTATATAAAGATAAAAAGCCTTTTAGTGAGAGATTTTTAGAGTAGGAGCAAAGCATGATTTAATTGAGCAGAATGCAGATTATTCAACTTTCCTGTATGTGATTCAGGAAAATCCAGAACTCGCCAGAAAGGCTGCCTGTTCCAATGCAATGTGTTCTTCCAATGGGCTCTTGTTTCTTCTCATTAAACTGATATTCAGAACAGGCATAAGAATGCTTTTCTCATTTTGTGCTATTTGCAAGCTTGCAGTAACTGAGCTGGTGCAGAGGAAACTGGTGACATATGTGCTATTTCCAACAGTGATTGAATAATTCATAATTCCATATGGCATGCACTTGGGCAGACATCAAGTGCATCCTACAGGGTAGCTTCCAGTAGAGACAAGAAATGGTTAAATCTAGAGTAACAGAAATTACTGTTGGATGTTGTCACAGTAAGAAAAAGCTGTAACCTTCCTGTGTTCTATGAGTTTGTGAGCATTTTTAACTAACTCATACAAGTCACACAAGTAAATGGAACAGTCATGCATGAACAGGTTTATGCAGCTTTTGAGTGTAACCTAATGGGATTATGCTGCTGGTGACACATGAATGTATAACTTCATGGTGGTGGACTAGTGTGGACAAATTCTGGGGTGCATATGTTCTGGTATCTAAAATTTAACTGTGTGGGTTTAGTACTTAAATCCACATACATACAAATTCATTAATGTTAGTTGAATGCTTGTGGAGGTGCACAGACATTATAACTTCACTCTGTGTAACAACCTTGAATGTTTGATCAGAGCAGTAAAATAAGACACTTTACATTGTAATTTTTATTTCCAAAGCTTGGATTGGTATGGTAGTTCATGGCACTTAAAAGAAACAGAAAAGCAAATCTAAATAAACTGACATGTTTAAATTATTGACATATGGAATATCATTTTTACACCAAATGTGATGCTTTGTGTACTGTGGCTTCATTGCCTTTGTTCTGAACTCTCTGCATTCAGGTACTAAAGCCCCAGAAAAGCTGTAGAATCCAAAGATGTGTTATACATCCTTAACATTACAATCTAGTGTTGCACATGTTCTCAAACAAGACAGTTACAGAGTTAGAAAAGGAAACAAGAAAAGACTGGTATATTCTATCTAAAAGCCCCTGCATGTCAGCTCTAAAGTATGCTGAGCAACTGGTTAAAGTGACCCATCAAAATTGGGTATTTTCCAAGCACCCTTTAATTCAGGATGTGTATTTCAATCCCTGCATGTCTCTGCAATGGGAAGACAGGAAATTCCTGGCACAATAGCCAGGTGAGTAAGCTTTCACTTGGTAGGTCAGTTCCAGCTGGGCCTACCATATTTTGCCACAGAAGTATCAAAAGCAGAAAATCTGTATCAACAGTGGAAAGATTTTTAGCTTCCAGTATAAAATATTTTCTAAATTTGTAAATAATTAGTTATCTCAAGCTAGTCCTTCTTTTTTGATACATCACTTGGTACATAACCGTGTCACAAGCACTTAACCAGCCAAAAACACTTAAAAGGCTTTGGATATGTTTGGGTTTTTTTTAAAAAAATGCATAAAAAATAATGTAAAATAGTCTTTGCTGATAGTGTTTAAAACCAAGCTAGCATATATTACCTCATTGCTGCTGGGTTTTTTTCTTATTGCATGATTGTTTTGTTTTTTTTCTCTAGCAAACTCTTGGTTAGTGAAAATCCTATGGAGTGTTCCATAGTGTAGTCTGGGGCAGGAAAGTCCTTGGAGTTGTGTGGGATCCCCATAGATCTGGAATTCTTTGACCATGTTTTCCATGGATCATCTTCTCACACCAATACAGGAACAGTCTTTAGTTCTTACAAAATCAGGACTGGTATTTTCTGGCATAGAATGGCATGGTTGCTTGTTTCATCTATTTTCAGGGCCTGTAAAACAGAAAACACGGACATTGTATTGTTGTTTATATTTACCCACATGTGTTCTGTGATTGTTTTTCCTCCCTTTTCTTGGTTTTCCTGCCACAGCTTCATTTGTTTTCCCAGATCAGATTTGGATGTCTCCTAATGCTGGGTGAATAGTACTTGTTAGATTTAGTGTGGCTATCTTACTGGTTTGGAGTTTGTAAAGCCCTTTAATCTTGCATGGCACCAATCTTCTTGTTAACAAAACAGCTTCCACAGGTGTAAAGAGTAATAAGAGAGACCACTTGTCAGTGTTCACATATTATCCAGCACTTCCAGAAGCTGGTCTGGTAGTACTTGGCAGTTAATTTTATTTCTGTGCAGTAGAGTAATGCAAACCCTGTGCACCTGATGGATGGTTTAGGCATTCAGTATCTGACTTTTCTGAAGCACGGGATAGGGTTTACATCACCCATAGCACATTGGTGAATCAATAAGCTAGCTATACCATGAAAACAGGTCATTCTGTCAAAGTAGAAGCATTAGAGGTTCCAAAAGTGATTCCTGTGACCTTGCCTAGAGGATAATACTTTTTTGAAGACTGTGATTAGCAATTTACTTACGAGTACCTGCCTGACATCTTCCTTACAACAGCAATGATTATTCCTGCAAGGACTCCAACTGCAACTATGATTCCAACAATTATTCCAACAAGTGCAATTGTTTCCAGACCACCTGAAAGAAAATAAAGAAGGTTAACATGGAGACCATTGTAAGAGGCTACTGATAGAACTGACACTGTCCTGCTGCATCCCACTCCTTGGGGAACTTTGAAGGAGGTTTGGTAGGTTTAGATTTCTTTGTTCCTCTAGGGCAGAGGGCTTTGCAGAGGTGTGGCTGTGGAGATGGTAATGGGGTGGACCAGAGGGGGGAGATGGGGTCAGGTTGTGGCTCCTCCTGAAATTTTTGTTTTAGAATAGGTTGGGCACAGCGAGTGCATTCCAGAGTATCACCTGGCACTTAAGGCTTCCCTTGTCTTTATAATCAGTTCTTTTATTTAGTACCTTTTTCATTTTTTTCTGGTTCCTCACTCATTCCACCTGTAAAGCCAGAAAGAGAATAATTACTTAATTACTCTACTTTGTACAGAAATTTGCAGCCCAATTTATAATCTGTATTGAAGGTAAACTTTTATAAAATGTGCCTCAGTGGTTTGAGGGCTGTATAGTAGGTTATCCTTTTGATAGGAAGTGAGCAAATGGAAAGTTTGAGTACAAAGAGCTCTCTGAAGTAACAGAAATTAGTATCTAAGAGGCTGAGTGTGATCAGCTGGTAAGCAAAAGGGTACAGCTACTCATTGCTTTTATCAGTACACATCTCTTATGAAGTTAAAATGCAGACCAATTACTGAGGAGTAACTTTAGATATCAACTTTCCCTTTCAAAAATCAGCACTGCCACCTTTGAGAGCACCTTAAACTTGGTATTTGATATTTCCAGATAATGTTTCATAGATGGCAGCAGAACTTTGATATAATAAAATAGAAACAAAAGATTTCGTTTACCCTCATTGTTTTTTGCGTTAACTTTAAAACCAGTAGAATTGTCACTGTCTTCAGCTGGGGGACTTTCTGTGGTCATCAGTTGTCCAAACTGCAAGAGATTTGTTATATTGTGTAGTCTTGTAGGCAACTACAAGAGTTGGGGGAAAAGAGGGAGAAGAAAACCTCAGTACATTGAGTCTGTGTATGAAACAAGCATTTACATTTCTGGCTGTCAGCTGCCCTGTGGATGCTTTTTTAGCTATTTCCTGTCATCTTTGACTTGTGTAAAAAAAAAAAAAGTAACCTCACTTGTCTTCCCTGCTAGAGGTATTCCAGTTGGGTGACTCAGTAGGACTACAAAAGGACTGCAGAATATTGCAGGCCTGCCTTTTTTTCATTTGTTTTTAACACTTGTTTGTCAGCTTCATTTCACTGAAGTTAATGAGAAGATACTGGGTTAGAAAAGACAGTGAATAAGCAGGTTGTGAACACTTCTTACAGCACAGCACTGACAAAACCACTTTCATCTTTGTCACCTTCAACCTGATTGTTTGCAAAGCAAAACAGTGGTGTTAGATCTCTGTAGAAGAACTCAAGGTTATTCTTTAGAAGATATTTCAAAATCTAAGCTGTGAGACAACACCAGGATCATTAAATCAGGGTAACTTAAAAAGAAATCTTTTTTAGAATAATACTCACCAGGGTTGGTAATTCTTCAAATTCTGTGTCATTTCTGTCTCTGAAATCAGTTGTTGCACTTTCTTCTCCTTCTAGAACTGAGCTTGCTGAATAAAATTTTAGAAAATTCATCAGGATTTTACTTGGTAGTCACATGTTCGGGCTGTGAGATCGTGTTTAAGAATTTAGCTGTGATTGCAATGATAAATATCCATGTTCCTGCACTCTCAGGTTTGCAAATGTCTTTGGATTAACTTTGTATTTTGCTATACTGTTGTATGAAGCTGTAGGACAGTAAACTTAATACATGTCCCCTAACCCTGACACAACCTTGAAATGTTAGTTACTAAATGCTTTGTCCAAGAAAAGATTTTTCCTTTAAGAAAAGGCTCCCTGCCCCCAACCTCCTACCCCCAGGTATAAGTTACTACTTCAGATTTTAAATTAAGCATTAGCTTATGTACTTGGATAAATTACTTCATCTTCTGTTTTCTAAAATAGTAAGAGCTCTCTCTAATCTCTCAACTCATTCCCAGCTGAAATCTTTATTTTTAGTGCTATCATTACTGTTGATGGGTATAGCTATAGTTTAGAAAATATTCCCACACAAATCTATTCAGAGATTTTTTTCTGAAGTTGCAAGCCTTACTTGCCATAATTTGAATGTTTTAGGTAGCAATGTAAGGTATTCCTTTTTTTTTTTTCTATACCTGTATCTCATCTTTGGTATAACAGACACTTGCATTTTTGGTCCACACAATGTTTTTTTCTTTTTTTTTACACTCAAATGCAGTCAAACACCATCAGGAAAAATGAGATGAAACATGGTAAAATACACAAGATATGTGAAAGTAAATGTTGAAAATGCAGGTATAGTTTCAGGAAGTTTCTTGCAGTTTCATAGAACCATGTCCATTGGCAGCATGATGTTAATGCAGTGTGATATCTCTTGGGAGCTTCTAATCCATGATGATTACAAAGCTAGGTGAGGCTGCTTGTTATGCTGTTGCCTGGGGCATAAGTGTTCTGCTAATTCCAGATACCAGCGTTTAAATTTAAGCAGAGAGCTAAGAATAGACATTGTTCTGAGCAAGATCTTCAGGCAAAAAACCCCAAAAACTTCTGGAAAATTCCTTCCTGATTCAAATTTTGCATCTAATTTCAATTCAGCAATCAGAATAAAACCTTGTGCAAACACTTTTAAAAATCAGCTCGTAGTTTTTCAGCATAACACTGAGGTATCGCTAGGAAATGCTGCAGAGCCAGCCGAAGGCTCTGTGAATGAGCACAGCACTCACTCCCTTCAAAAAGCAGATCTTTCTAGGGAGTTGAAAACCCTGGATGTGCACACATCACTTGCCTGTGATGTATGTAAGGAAACAGCTGTCAGATGCTAATAGGTTAATTGTGAACATAGAGCACCTAATCCTTTTTTTTTTAATTTGCAAGATAGTTTGATACCTCTAATTTGATTGATAGTAAGTGGTAGATTGGTAGTGCTGTGCAGTGATTCCTTCGTGGAGGAAGACAGCTATTCCCATATGTTATTTAAAAACAGGGATTTACTGTGTCATTTAAATATTTTGAGAGAAATATTCATGACCTGTTTATATTATTCAACTTAACACTGTTTCTACTGATTTCATCTGGTTTTAGTGACCTAAAATATTCTCATCTCTTCTGCATTTGGAGTTAGTCTATTTCTAAATTGTTAGGCTACTTCTGAATGGTTAAGGCTAATAAAGTAAACAGAAATCAGAAGGAGTGAGCATTTTGCTCAGTATTGGTCAAAATGGAATAAAAAATAGTTTTGGTATTAGCTGCACAGATATTGTTCCAAATCTGCATGCTACTTAGAAATTTTTGAGTTCCATTTAAATTTTTCTCATTTTCTAACTGCTGATTTAAAAAAAAATTCAAATGAAAATGCCAGTGTTTAATTTTTAAATTAGTAAAAAATGCTCTGGCACTTTTAAAGGAAGTTTTTCATATAGAGGATGAATTATTTGACATTAGAAAAAAAATAAATCTTTTGCTTGAAACTGCAAGCTGCAAACTTGCTCATATTTTTCCTTGATACTCAAACTCATTTTTGAACCAAAATAAAAATTTTTCATCTATCTCTAGCAGTGTAAGACCAAGCTTGTCCCATCATTAGGAGACTAAACACTGATCTAAACTTGGATTTCTAATGCCATGTTTACTCAAGTAAATAGAAATTTATATTTTTATGCCTTTATAAGCCTGAATACAGATAGACTTTCTATTTAAAAGCCCAAAGTGTGTGTAGATAGTACTTTAGGCAGTAAGAGATGAAGAAAATATATTCATGTTATGCCAGCACAATACCTAATATAGTGGCTAATTAAGCCAGCCAGTCCCATCACCTTGTAATCTATGGGAAGACCAGAACAGGCCAGTGTAATTCATGTGTATAAATTAGATGGTAAAAATGACGTTTTGGTTATTTTTTGACTGAAATACCCAAGATGAGCAGCCTCGTCTGTTTTCTGTTGAGACAACATAAAGGAGGCTTGGCTTTAGGTGTGTTGATTTAGCCACCTCCTAAATATCAGGGCATTTAAAGATACACACTACTTTTTATTAACTTTTGCTTGTAAAGTAATGTCCCTAAAATGCAGTATTGGAATTATGCTATGTAAATGTTAAGTGTAAAGAAAGAAATAGCAGTAGAGCTCAACAACATGAATTGTGTATAGATAGATCAGTTTGCCTTGTAATCCCAGTAGGAACTGAAAACTTTATTCACTAATTGCAAAATAAACATAGATGGAGAAAACCCAATTACCAGAGAGGAAATACCCCAAGTCGAAAGTGAAATGAGTTTTGTATGTTACAACAAGCAGCTTATTCAGAGAAGGTGTTTATACTCTTGGCATCACAGTAGCTTTCAGCTCTGATAGTGAAGGCAGGGAAGGAAATGGTGTCACAGAAGGAAGGTATAGAGAGTTAGTGAATGTCACAAACATGAAATAATTCTTCTTGGTGTAATAGACTTTCTACATGTGATTCATTGCCAGCAATATGCAATAACTTTATTTCAGTGTGTTTGTCCTCAATGTAGTGTGATTGACAAAGGAGGTGGCCCAGATTTATCTTGCCTAATTTTAGGTTCTTAATAAAGGTGCCTAAATATGGTGTCTGTTTGTCCTTATCTTCTTTCCTAGTCTGCAGGGAAAGATAAATACTTCCAGAAGGTAACCTGGCTCACCTGAGATTTAGGTCATCCTTGGAAGTGCTGCCTTTCCTTAACATTGAAGAGAAGCTAGAGTGATGTGACTTCCCTATTAACTTTTAACTTTGAGGCTCACTGAAGGAACCAGTTCCTGTCAGTGTGGAGGTGTTGTCCCAGCCCTATGCATTACTGAGCTCAGGCTGAGGTTCTGTACTGGCTGGAGAATAGACCTGCAGTATATTTCCAGGTTTGTTTTTATGGACAGAAATGGAGGTGATCTGGGGGTAGTGGAACAGGCACTACTGAACCATCACCAGGAGGTAACCTGTTATCAGTGTATTGTGCTTGTAGGAAAATATTTTATACTAGACAGCACCTGCCAGGGAAAGCTGTAATGAAGTCAATACTTAAGTGAAATTGGGATAAACTATTGGACACGGAACTTTTTTTCCTGTACCCAGTAAAAGCCACCTACCACTGACATCAAAGAAAATGTAAATGGAATATAAGGGTGTGTGTGCTTTTGCTGTTGTTGGTTTCATCTGATGTGGGTCAAATGTAGCAAAAACACAGGGTTAAGTAGTGTTTCTGCATGTGTTCTTAATATTATCTTAGGGGAGGCTGTAAATAAAACCATTGCCTCACAGTGCTCTGCCTCTAGCTAGTACTATGGCCTTGTCTGTTTGCAGCTATAGGTTACTGCAGATGTGAATTAATCATTGCATCTCTTTCTGCCAGAGTTCCAG
The DNA here is from genome assembly GCA_013399135.1 of Heliornis fulica. NCBI lineage: Eukaryota > Metazoa > Chordata > Aves > Gruiformes > Heliornithidae > Heliornis > Heliornis fulica. The sequence goes on along the minus strand of VXBZ01009850.1, from coordinate 584,247 downwards.
CTGGGTCTGTTTCAGTTCAAAGTCCCCAGCTGCTATCAGGCTGCAACTTCTCACACCAGGAGAAATTTTGATGTCTTTAAAAGTTTAATACTGCTTTGAAAACATCCCATGGTTAAGCATCGCATGACCCACTTAGGGGAAGATGAGCTCACTGCTCGTTGTTATGCGTGGAGTGACAGTTTACTAAAAAAACCTCTTAGAGCTGCTTTCAAAGTACAGTGGTTATGTTGGAAAGGAGAGCGAGTTGTAAAACTGTTGTTCATTAGCATTTCTTTCAGGTATCTCCAAAACCAACAAAGATACTTTTGAAGATGAAAAGTGTTGTAAGATCTTGTTTCTTTCCCAGCAGTCTGAATAAACCTGGACACTAGTTAGAAAATGTAGTTGCAAGCCTGTGCTCAGTCCTGGAAATAGGAAGCCCTCAAAATAGAATGAGTTTCCATCTCTGAGATAAGAGAGCAGCTGATAAGAACAGCTCACCTTAAAGGATTCCCCCTAGCAAGACCTGAAATAATCTTTATTGCTCGTTGCCCTTCTGCTCCTTTTAGTTATGCTTCCATTATTTTTAACAGCTAAAAAAGTTAACTGGGAAGTAAACTGTCAAACAAAAGCTTTCATCTTAAAATTCAAGTTTATTCTTGCCTCTTATACCATATTTTATCCTATCCAGCTGTGCTAGAAAGATGCTTTGTGGAATGCTTCTCTAGCAAAGCAAGGGAAAGAATGTAGTGGGACAGGCCGCTTGGGAGCTCTTCTGTTTGAGATGTTACTGAGCTGTGTGGAGCTGACTGTCAGTGTCTGCTTCCTGAGCTGTTACAGACGGAGCCGGGGTGTTTGAAGGACTGTGTACAGTCTGTGTGTGTGTTACCATCCTGTTCGGGACGTATTTTACTCATCATTTACCTCCGGATACCAGAATTCCCTTTCTGAGGAAGCATGCTTCACTCAGAGCTTGGTTGTGAGCAAAGTGAGTCTTGAAGTCACTATCTGGAATTACTGGAATCGTGTTCAATTGCAGTTCAATGGAAACATATTCATGGTGGTTGAAGTTTACTTCAATGGTATGAACTGATAAGCTTTCTGCCTCTTGAATACACAGTGTCTCGGTGCCAGCTCTGTAGCTTTCAAATATGATTTTGTCGTACTTGGCTTCATCCACAATTTAAACATATTCCAGGGTCGGATCCAAAGCCTACCTCATCAGCATATTTTTCTCTGAAAGTAGTTTTCCATTATTGTTCTATAATGGCTTAAACATCTTTGGGTGTATATAAAAAAAAAACATATAGGGTTTTCTTTGTGGTGATTTGGGGTTTTGGGGGGCAAGGTGTGGTGTTAGGGGTTGGTTTTTCAGGTTTTTTGTTGGTGGTTTTTTGATTTTTTTTTTTAATGGTTCAGTACTGCTAAATCCAGGCTACCAAATTTTTTGACTCTGAAAATTTGAGGCTTTGAAGAATATACCATAGCAGATTCTGGGTTTTCCCTTCTGGGTTTTGAGCCACTGGACCAGTAAAATTTTCAGACCACTGAAAGGCAAGTAAGCTTATTGATGAGAACTGAAATTCTCATTTATACCTATGGCTCCTGCAAAATCCGTGACATCTGCGCTATCCTTACCTTATTTGGGGACAGTGCATTAGTGTTTTGTCTTAATTCTTACTGGAAGTTTTCTGGAAACCATGATTAAGAAAAAATGCCTTGGCACATGTGAAGTGTCTAGACTTCTCGTTGTTCAGGAGAACGTATGTTCTGTCCAAAGCCTGAAGTGGATACTGCAGTTTCCTTATACAAAGACTGTCAGCTTTGCTTTATGTAATGGAGGAAACTGGATGACAACATTCTGTGAACTTTGGAAAGTATCTGCTGGTTGAAATATGGGTATGATGCACAAGGAAGGATTTAGCTCAGCCTTATTTGGAGTATGACTGACTTTTTTTCAGGTATTCCATGGAGCTCGTGATGACAGTGTTTTGCTGAATTGTCAGAACCATTTCCTTTGGTCACCACACCCTACTACAGATGGTTTCTATTGCTGTGGCTGCCTTAGCCAAAGGAACAAAGCCAGAGGTTAAAGCTACAGTGCCAAGTGGCAAAGAATCCCTTGACTGCTTCTGAAATAAATCAATATTACAATATTCTACATTACCCATATATAGGATACCCACAGAAAAGCAAACAAGAAAATTTTAACTGGGCAGATATAGAGGAAAACTAACTGCTCTGAGTGCTGGTGCTATGTTTATGACCCACAATCAGTGTTATGACACAAAGCCACAAGAGGAAAAGGTGGTAACTTACTAAGCTGCTTCTAATGCATGATAAAATCAGAGGAGAGCTATAGGCATTAAGAAGGAAGAGACTGTTTCACTCCATTGTGGGATAGCCCTCTAAAATACTCCTGCTGAACTAGGGATTAGTCTTCTAAGGTTTATGCTTTCTATAATGTTGCTGTCAATCTCCAATTTCTGATAACTACACTGACCTCAGAGTTGGCATCCCATGAATACAGGATAAAACAACTTTCTTATTGGTATTTGCTGCCTCGTGATCACGTGGCAACTTGCAGTAAGGCTTTGATGGGGACAAGAAAATTGGAGTTGTGATCAAGGTGTACGGCTCTTGCATCGCTCTGTGAGTGGCACCTCAAACTGGAGTGTTACAGTATGTGTTTATCACTGTATGGCTGGCAGGGAGAGAGCATAGGTGCTAAGACAAGGAGAAAAGCACAAAATTCTGGGTAAAGGATCAGCAAACCTTATGGGGTGTACAGCAGAAAACAGACAATCTGTGCTCAAATATTGGGATTCACAGAATTCAAAGAATGGTAGGGATTGGAAGGGACCTCCAGAGATCATCAAGTCCAACCCCCTGCCAGAGCTGGTTCCCTAGAGCAGGTCACACAGGTTGGTGTCCAGATGAGTCTGGAATATCTCCAGAGAAGGAGACTCCACAGCCCCCTGGGCAGCCTGGCCCAGGGCTCCATCACCCTCACCATGAAGAAGTTCTTTCTAACATCGGTGCAGAACCTCCTGTGGTCCAACTTGTAGCCATTGCCTCTTGTCCTGTCCCCACAGGCCACTGAGAAGAGGTTGGCCAGTTCCCTTTGTCTCCCACCCTTCAGATATTGATAAACATTGATCATATCAGATGTGCAAATGCAGATGAAAGGGATTAAGAAATGATCTCTAATGCAGTAATAAACTAATCTTTTCCCTGAATCACTTCCTTCCCAAAACTCTAATGTTCAAGCTATGTGCCCTTTTGCAGCTGCTTTGATGAAGGTTACTAACCTCTTGGATTTGCAAGCAGATGCATTCACATCAGTGTTTCTTAATCTACTTGTTTGAAATACCTATGCTAAACTCTATAGCTGGAAACTGGTTAGGCTTTAATTTTGTTCACACAATGACTCTTGGCTAGCTGCTTTATATTGCCACATAGCAAGCGAGATCCAGTATAATATGTTTAGTCTGACTTTCATCCTAACTAATAACATACTAGCTAATATTTGGATGGGTTTCATAGTCATAAAAATACTTTAATATGCATTTGGAGTTGTGTTCCCTTTACTGATTTAGCAGCATCTCATCTACTACTCAAGCCCTCCTAAGAGTATGTGCTCACCTGAAATGGTGTGCACAGCTGAATTGTGCCCTCAAAGGATTTTTCTGATGCAATTCATGCTGGATGCTGTAGTGCTTATAATCAACAAACACAAAGACGGAAAAACATGAGGAAGTCATAAAGCAAGATGAGAATGCACAGCATCGGTTTCTGTCTCCTTTGAGAGTCTTTGGCGGGGCTGCCAAGAAAATGATTTGGAAATCAGTTGTAAATTTGTGTCTTCCTTTTCTCATTTGTCTCTTTAGAACATCCCAACATACCCATACTCCCAGTCCTCCATCCTCTTCTGAAATGCTGTGTGGCAATTTGTGCACCACACAACTACACGAGCTTTGCTACAGCGTTACTCTAAGCTGAGCGTATAGTATGTGCGCGCACAGACGGCAGGAGGCCCTTTTGGAGGCTGCCTGTCTGCAGCATGGATCTGGGATGCAGTGAATAGTAGGGCCTGGCAGCATTTGGGTTCCATCCTGTAGTTTTTGACTGCATCCAGACCAAAAGCTAACAAACTAACAAAAGAAAAGTGTGGCTGAGACAGACCATATGTTAGAGCTGGGCAAACGGTAGTCATTTCTGTGGTACACATCTATGTATGGCTTGCTTCAGATGACGCCAGGAGGAAACACTGCACGCCTCTGTCAGAGCCTAACAGCCTGTATGCTGTGGGCTAGCCTTCTCTTGCTGGGTTTTTTTTTAAATTATCTATTAAAATGTTCATTTATCTCTAGGTTCTCAGCTGCTTATTCTTGCAGATGATTTATAAGTACTAGATATGGGGTAAATGTGTTGATCGGTTCAGTGGAAACCACTGAATTTATGGGAGCTGAGGATCTAGCCTCCCCGTTTTCAGTTTTCACTGTGTGGCCTGAATTAATGAAAGATCCCCTTGTGAGCCTTTAAGTATGACTGTTTTCTTTGCTTGTAAAGTTACACGGATTGAAAAAGTAACTTTTGAGATACAGATGGGCAAGCCTTTGCTTTCTTATAGAAGAGAAGAAAGCAAATTTTATCTGTTCTTTGCTGGTGTATTACTGTGAAATACTGACTAGCTAAATTGCAGGCTGGTTTGCAGATCCAGTAAGGTTTTTTCTCCTTTTCTGATAATTGTTTTGAGTAGACATGTAGAGTTACATTCGTGTTGTGCTAAAGTAGCTTACAAGAAGCATTGCTGGGAATACATGTGCATGTGCACTCAGCATTTATGGTGCAGTCAGATGCAGGGTGAAAGGTTTTATCACACTAATTCAGGAGAAAACTGACTCCCTTTTGGAGTAACATGTTTATTTTGGTTGATCATTTTATTTACAAAAGTTACAGAATTTGATTTTTTGGAAGAGCTTAGAGTTGCCTGCCTTGATTATTTAGTTTTGCCATGGAAGTGGCAACAGGGTTTGGGTAGATCACAGAATGCTTTGGGTTGGAAGGGACCTCAAAGATCACGTAGTTCCAACCCCACAAGATAGCTCTAATAGTTCCAACCCCCCAATCAAGACAATTCTGAACAGAATCCTTTCTTGTAACTTCACTAATTCTTTTTTATTATTATGGCTTTGAAAAACAGAGAGAACTGTTTCCTAACATATAAACACTTTTCATCTTAATTATTCTGCCCACATTCCTGCTTACAATCCAAAGCAAATGTAAAGTAACATGACCTAGTATAAACCTTTTCAATTTGGAGACTTGCATAAGGAGCTATAATCTAGTATTTGCCTCTAGGTAAGATCAGGCGTGTGGAGAGTTGATACAGCTCGAGTGACATGTGGTAGCTTGTTTAACAATCATGTTAATCTTTGTTCATGTTATGTGACAGCCAATAGAGTAATCTCCTTCTATGCTATGATACTTGTACCATGGGAAAAGCTTCAAATCAGGAAATGTATTGCTTCTGTAAAGCACTCATTTGAATGCTTGTGCTTTTAATTGCTTGTTAATGCTGTGCCCATAAAAAAAAAATGAGGCTAACTTCCATTTCAACTTATTTAGTCTAATCCCAAATGCTGAGATTTGCCTGAGATTTACATGCTGAAGAGGATCACTGGACAAAAATGTATCCGTTAATCATTCAATAGGAAATGCTTAGTCTAAAAATTCATCAGCTTTTGTAGAACTCAGGGCTATAAGAAAGACAAAATACTCATCTGTTTCAGACAATATTTAAATTGATTGGGTAATAAAATAGAACGTGTGTGAATGTGTTTTAATAAGACAGTGATCTAAGATTTTTTACTAGGGTTTTGTCCTCTATTTTTGCTGACTTCTGCCATTATTTTTATTTGGAAGTTCATATGTAAAGGTAATTAATAATTTAATTCTCCTTCTCTTCCACATGAGGATATTTAAAGGTTTTACAGCTTTGTCTTGCTATGTGACCCAGTTACAGGAGCCTTTATTCTTACTTTTGGAAACTACACTGCTGATTTTGGGACCAAATATTCTTGAGTAGCACAAATCCAGGATATTTTAGCAGAAGCCTTCACTGATTTTTAGCTCACTAATGTTAAATGTAATTTGTGCATTCTTTCTGAGCAAAGAATGTTTATGCATTTTTAACTTCTTTAAGATTCACAGGTTTCATGGAAATACTGCTTATGGGTTGGATGATAGTTCTGTTGTTGGATCAGTGGTAGCTGCTGTTTTTCAATCATATTTCTAGTTCAGATTTGTCCTCAAATGGTTTCTGTGCCTCTGGCTTTTTTGTAAAGCTGCAGCAACTCAGAAACAACAGATACTAATGAAACTACTCCAACTGTGGATCACTGCCTGGAAGGAGAAAAATGCTGTCCTTACAGCTGGGATCAACAGCTGAATTCAGTTTATTTGGCAATTCAAGGAGGAATTTGGAACCAATAATAATCATTTTGGAAATAAGCCTCCTGACTGAAACAAACCTGCTTTTCTTAATTTGGTCCCATCCAGAAAATAGGGTGTCCGAGGGTAGCTGCAGATTTATTGTGGCCTGATCAAGGTTAAGATGTATCAGAATCTGATAAGGAAGCTTTTCTCTTAAACCCTCAGGCTAAATTGTCTACCCCAGAGGTTCAGGTATCTGATTATACCCACTCCACCCACTATTATACAATCCACAAAAATCCCCATACCCCCAAAAAATCCCCATACCCCATCTTGTCATGCTTGTGTCAGCGCAGTCACGGATTAAAGGTGGCATTTTGGTTTTAAGTCTGTTCTAACTTGTAACTGCTGATGGTATCAGTAAATGGCAGTGATAAGCATGTTAAATATTTGGGACTCTGACATATCCAACACTAGGAATTCCCACTGGACATTTCAAGCCAACATCCACATGTATTCAATGTTGATATAGCTCCACTATTTCCAGCAGAAGGACACTGATGTCAGCAGAGCAAAATCAGGTTATATGTTTCATTTGGGGTCCCCAAATCCCACTCAGGCATATTCAAGTGCTGGAAGACTACTGGGTTGAGTTTCAGGTGGTTGCTTTCAGAGCACTAGTAGTTGGAGCATGTTCTGTAGTGATGGTACCTCTATTCCACTGCTACAGGCATACTTTGTGTTTGCACATATACCAGACATGTTGCCTGATGGCCAATTCATTCATAATGTGTCAAACACTGTGCAGAAAGACTGAATTTCCATGTGATATTCCTGGAATAAAGTACTGCTCAGGATAATTGTGATTTACTGTTAATAAGTCGCTTTTCCTTTAGCTGTAAAAAGACTTAGACATCTGTGTTACCTAAACACGTATATTGTACTCTTCTTACCAAGCTCAAAAGAAAGTTTGCCACAAACTTTGTCTGGGTAGATACACAACACTTCTCATCTGTCTTAATCTGTAATAATTCTTCCTGGTTTAGTTTCTTTCACTTGCATGTATTGCTTATGGTGAAGTTGGTATTAGCAAAACCCTGCCTAAGGCTCAAATTCTAAGCAGTTGTAATGCCTCTAAGTACAGAAGCTACATCTTGAATGGAAAGATTTAGAAGTTACTTCCACAGAGACCTTCACCACCTAAATGTCAGTTACAACTAAATTACTGCTTGTGGTCTCCTCTGCCTGTGTTAGTGAAAGTGGAGACGTTTCCAGGAGCTGTTGGAATAACGCTGTCGCTGCCTGCGCCCTTCTTCCCTTGCACAGACACAGAAAATTCTTTTCTAACAGAGCATAACTCAGCCCATCTGAAAACTTCTGATGTGTTTCTTTCCTGATTACAGCCCAGTAGTAGTTTAAGCATTTAAAAAGAAAGTTTTATACACAGGACAGAGCAACTATATTGGCTGCAAATAAGTACACAAACTGTTAAATTACAGGAAATCACTGGAAATAACTTTAACCAAAGTTTCTTCTTACCTTCTTCAGCAAGTGCTATGAAAGGCACGCTCCCTAGAACGAAGATGAAGAATGGAACTTTCATAAACATCTTTGGTCTGCTTAAAGAATAGCTTTCCAATTCTGGAATCAGATGGATTCAAATTCTGATTAATTTCTTAACAGGCAGAATTGAGTTTGCGAAAAGAAATCAGTGCAAAAATTACTTTGGGATTCCAAATACTCCTTTAACAGCTGTAGACTGAAGAGGGGAAGGTTTTGCCAGATGCTAACTCTACAGCTGAAGGAAACTGAGTGGAGTCGGCATTATTTTCTTTAGCCAAGGGGTGGGAGCATGCCTTAGGTGGTCCTCAAAGAAGAGCCAGGCCCGCCCTCTGCACTCTGTTTGGTCAGCACGAAAATTATGATCTCAGCCCAGGTTTAAAGTTACAGGAGCTGTTGGGACTTTCAGAATACTTTTATTTAGCAAAGGGGGAAAAGGGTATTTAGACAAGGCAAGGTGTTTAGGGAGTTCCCTCCCTTCGGCAAACTGTCCTTAAAAATATTTAAGGAACAACACGGAGGAAATTTTTCTTCTTTCCAGCAGTAAACTGATGTCTTTTCATTTTGAAGCGAGCCCCCGTGTTTATCTGACCAAGTGTGGCAGTGAATGTGCATTTAGGGTCACTGAAATAGTTTTGGGAAAGGTTATTTAATTATGCAGTAAATACTGTCTGAGTTTTTCTGAGTCTGTGCCTCAGACTGTCCTCAAGTGACTTCCTAACTGTACTGCAGCGTTTATCTCTGCCCACAGGTTTGCTGGCCTCAGAGTAGTAATTGCTCCCTATAGAGATAGAGGATTTTAATGTGTGTGTAACTATTAGTAGTACAGCTGTACAGTGGTCTGTATGAGACCAGTTACTTTGTTGGTGTGTGTGTTTCTGTGCATCGGCGTTGCACAGCGTGTGTGCAGGGGTGATTGACACAACATTTGTAACAGACACTTCTGCTCACAGGTCATGGCTCTTAGGAACTTGGGGCTCATACAGGATTTGGAGCAATTATTTGTATTAATGCTTTTCTGAATCTTTCCTTGTCTTGAGCAGGTAATAATCTTACTGATTTACATCTATTTAAGAGCATGGTGAATTCTAACCTGTGCTCACATATAGGTTTACCTATACCATTATGCCACATAGATGAGTGGAGGAAGCATATGATCCCCCTTCCTCAGCTTCAGTCCTTTGAAGTCTTGCACTGCTGGGACATCAGACCGTGGAGCATTGATGCCTTTCCTTTCTGCTGACAGCTGTGGAGGAGTTAACCTCTGCAGAGGAGTGGGGCATGCTGGGGAAGAGCTGTCTCTCTTAAAAAAACAAAGTGCCCAAAACCGGGTAGGGACGTTTGCTCACTGAAGGAAGGTCAGAGCATTTGTTGAGACCCCACAACATCTTGTGCTATCAAGAAGCAAAGTGAGTCTAATTGAGCAGTGATGGCAAGATAGCTGTCAATGGGAAATGTAACACCTTCTGTGGGGCTTTTCATTAGCTGAAAGTGCTAGGTGCCAGGAGAACTCATTAGCTATAGGTATAGATTATGGTGCTACAGATGTGTTGTGAGTATTGAAGATCTCTAGGACAGTTGGATGAAAACAGTCAATGCTCATGCAAAGAAATAGCAGGCAATATTGGCTTATTTACCTTAGAAAACCAGTAAAATGTTCCCATATATTAACTTCCAGTATGTCTTAAAGCTTAAAATCTGGGATTAATTGTTCCTTAATGCTTCCAATTTACTTAAGAGTGTTATCTTATTGGGAAATCCCACTCATATGAAACTGAAATTTGCTATGGGACCATCTCAGTTGAAGTTAAACTCACCTTAAAAAAATCAATTCTTACCTTAATCAATTTTTACCTGAAACGAAATGGAATAGTTGGATTTCTATATGTATATTCAGAATGAAAAATATATTACACTGTCAAAGACCAACTAGAGAAAAACAGTGGCTTTTCAATATGCACGGGTTCTCATTGTTAATGGTTGGACTGGATGATCTTAGGGGTCTTTTCCAGCCTTAAAAATTCTATGATTCTATGATTAGGAACAAAAAGGTATTTTTAAACTCTTATTCTATTTGTTTCAAAGGTACTTCAAAGACCTTTCATCTTCATGATTATTCATATGACCAAATTTGTCTTAGGTCTAGGAATAAACTTTTCTAAAGAAGGATAAGCTATTTGCTGGACCAAACAATTCCATCCTTTAAACTGTACTGTATTCTGGGTATAGAACTGGAGGTTTTTGGCTCTCAGGAGTTGAAGATGTCAGTTCCAGTGGCTACTTCAACACTTTTAAACTATTTTGTTCCTCTGAATAAGGAGCAGTTTCTCCTATACCAAGTTATTTCTCATGCTCAAGCATGTTCCTCAAAGAAAAACTCTTCAGATAAATTTATTGAACTATAAAGAATTTAATAAAATCTGCTTCTATCACAGTGCTATAAAGAGAAAGAAATTTGCCTACAGATACAAAACAAGTTAGTAAAAAAGCTAGGAGTGTCTTACTAATTGTCATCTTGGAATGAGATTGTTCCTTAAGGACAGCAATGACAGGGAACTTGCCTTCTAGTGAAAACAGCATCTTGCTGAATAAGGAGATTGAGGCTGGGAGCCATGGCTGTGAACCCTGTGATTTGAAACATCAACAAAATTCTTTCAAAAGAGCCAATATACCCTTGAGACAGGATATAGAGCCAGAAAGAGATGAGGGAGCAGTTTTCCTCTGAACTGTACCAAATTATGTTGATTTTTTAAAATGAAACTATAGTTCACTGTATCATTCTGATAACTCCTTTTTTTTCATATAACCTATTGGCTTATTCTAAGGTTCTGATATAACAAATGGTCTGTTTAAAGCAGCACTTAGTGCTGTGGGCTGATGGTTTCAAAACAGAAGGTAAGTGTATACCTAGATGTGTCTGTGCTGATTCAGAGTGGTCTTGCACTGTGTTCAAATGCTGTAATGAAATGGTTAGGTCCATGCAGAGGTATTGTAATTTGGTCTTTTTTGTTCTGGGAGTGTTGTGACAATTCCCACAAATTGCCAGGATATGAGTGTGTGGGTCACTTTTTTTTTTGGCTAGGCAGCTCTGTTTTTAATCACAGTGGTTTAAGAGAGGAGGTGGAAAGGGTCTGACTTTTCTGTCTGACTGTATCAATCATTTACACAACCCCGAGAGGCTTAGGCTGTCTGCAGTTCAGTATGAGCAAAGAATGAAACAAGGCTGGGGGAGGAGAAAAATAGTGACTATATCTGCAGAGTGTTGTTACTCAGCAGCAGAAGTCATGTGGGATGATGTGTTTTCCCCTGAATGGGTCAGTGTTGCAATATGAACCCCGGAGAACTGAAGGTGATGGAAGATTCCTCGTTGTCGTGAACAGGCTTTGAACACAACTCTGGTATTGGCAAGGGCAGCCACTGATCCCATGTACCTGCTGCTGAGGGAGGTTTGGCAGGGCTGGTCAGCCTGCTGAGGGATGCTCTTCTGAAAATATAGAGCTTTACAATGGTCTCTGGTATTAGCTTGGCATTATTAGAATCATCAATGATTAAGGTTGGCAAAGACCTCCAAGATCATCTAGTCCAACCGTCCCCCTACCACCTATATTACTAAACCATGTCCCTAAGTACTTCATTCAGCCTTTCCTTAAACACCCCAAGGGACTCCACCACCTTCCTGGGCAACCCCTTCCAATGCCCAACCACTCTGAGAAGAAATTGTCTGGCAGTTTATCCTGGAACTGATTGCATTTCTCTTTTAAATGGATTAATCATCGTGTGGATGTTTAATTCATTTATGCTGTGAAAACCCAGCTCTGTATTTTCTCTCCCTACAAGTGATTATCACTGTGATTCAGAAAATAAGGAATACTGCATAGCACAAAGCATGGTAATGAACTCTGGGAATAGTGCAGATTCACCTTCTGAATGGGCTGGAGAGAAGGGACTGTTGTTAGAGCTCCAGGTATAGCATGAATCTTATTGTCATTAGAGATTAAGTACAATTAAAGTTATTAACCATTTTCCTGAAATATTTCAGGCATGGTTTCCCCTTTTCCCACAGCTATCTCTAGAACACAAGGAATTATATATAGTGAGGCCTAAATTTTTTAGGGCCATGTTTACCAGAATCAATATTTGATATTTTTGCATGTCATTTTTTTCTTTGTTTTTTTTGAAACCTTTTGAGGACACCTGCATGTTCTAAGAGTGACAGTCAGGAGTGATAAGCATGCAGAGCTCCTGTAGATTATCTGAGCCTGTGTATGCTTGTCCCTCCTGCAAACCAAGCCTCTGGTGTCTCAAACTGGACAGAAAACAGTTTGTATGGGTTTGGGTTTTATATCAAAAGGAGCTGCCTGAACATCAGTTGTGAAAAATTCAATGTATGAATAGAATTTGCTTGCCATTCCAGATGAATTTGGCTTTTATTTTCTAAGACTGAATCTATTATGTAAAGGATTTAAAAATGGAGATGAACAACCCTGTAGAGTGGGACTTGCTGGAAGATTACCTCCCAGCAAAGTGACATTGCTGTGTTGAAAGCAGGTAATGGAAAATTGCAGCTATCAGTCTGGGTCTTCTCTTTCAAGCAACAGAGCATTTCCTCAAACTGAATAGGGTGATTTTGTGGTTCAGTACCTGCCAAAAGGGGAGGGTTCAGCTGCAAAAGGAAAACAGGAAATGGCTTGAAAATTAATAAAGCTTGCAGAAAACAGTTTTTGTGTGTCTGACCAAATACTGCGTGGCCCACAGCTGTCCCTGGGGTACAGAAACAGGAAACTTGGCAACAGAAAGAGACGGTATCTTTTATGTTACAGAGCAGATTTGCAAAGACTATTATCAAATTGGGTGCTTAATTTATACTTTTTTTGAGTGTGTTTTTAGTGAAAGAGTAGGATGGGAAAATATGGATTTACTTTTTATGTACTGGAGATGTAAGGGGAGATTCCCCTTGTACTGGAGGGGGTGCTGTGGAAGGAGAAATTCTAGCATCATGTGGAGCTGTACATTATGGACAACTCAGCAGTGAGTCAGATAGAAACCGGGGCACTGAAATTGGCCACCACTGGAACAGGCTCTGACAACATGTGGGCCAATAGGGGAATAATTTGGGTATTTTGTTCTCAAGAGATGGGATGTTTGTGTAGGCTTTTTATAGACAGAAATCATCTGTATGTGTACATGCACATACTCGTGTCTGCATAGTGGATGTAACACCTAGGAGTATGGATGATTATGTTCCCATCTTTTGGGGTTATTGACATGGAAGTCAAAGATTCTCATAAGGCTTTTGCAGGAATATGGACCTTTGACCTCTAAGAGCTTTTATCTTCCCTTGTTCCCAGATTGTTAAAGTTGAAATCCATTGCCTCTCTTCACTGATGTGTGTGGGCCTTAAATAACTCTGGCTTTGGGGTACCTTTTGGGTTTGAGTCACTGTTTTGAGTGTTTAATTTCTGGAAATGCGTTTTCTTATGCAAGATATGAGAATACATTTTAGCCTGACTTAGCTTTTAAAATACCAATCCAGAAGGTTTTTGTTAGGTGGCTGTCAGGGAGTGGGAGAACCAGAAGATGCTGCTTCCACCCTCTTTGTTTCAGGCAGCCTTTCCTGACTGACAGGGACACTGCTTTTGATGTGAAGTCAGCTGATTGAAGGCAGAAGAAGATTTAATTGCTGAAGAATTAAAATGTGTCCTATAAGAAGGGGTTGGCATTAGTGTTGACAAACTCAAATATTCATATTATGCTGCTATTTTGAAGATAACCAGTGATAAACCAAATCCTGTTCCTTGACCATCTGTACTGCTGACTAAAATGTTATGTGCACAGATGTGTGAGCAGCCCTTGCTGTCAGATGCAGACAAGAGATTATTGAATCAAAATTGCAACAGGGCTTGAATTTGGAGATCTTAAGCTAGATTGAGAATGATATTTATTAGTTAGTTTTAGAGCTGGGGTTTGATTTTCAGCTGATATAAGTTTCACTAAAAGGCTTTTCATTAGAAGCAGGTGAATCAAGGATGTTTAACACAAAAATATGATTTCTTTGGGTTTTTGTTTTGTTTTTTTTTTTGAGTAACATCATTACCTGGAATGAAATCCTGATTTGAAGGGAGTAGGATACATGTGGAAGACAGTCTACACTGCCTTTCTCAGGAGGACACGTGTTGGTTGTGCTGAGCTGCTTTTAGGGCAAAGCTTTCTCCTTAGAGCATGAGGTTCTCTGGGGGCACAGTCATGAATCACTGAATGCAGCAGGTTACATGCAGTGGAGTAGCTGATTGTAGGGAGTGGGCATGTTCCCAAGGACTCACTGGAGTTAGGATCTCTGTCAGTAAGTATTTTATCCAGAAAAAGTCTTTCCAAAGGCTGCCAGCAGTTGTCTCTACGTGACACAGTGGAGTGACTCAGAGTTAAATATGGAATGCCCACTCTTTACTACTTTTAAACCTGTGGATGACCACCATGTATTTAACAAAAAATTATAAGGTTGACATAGGTTTTCTTAGGTCAGGAGTGTTCTTTTAACTAGAACAGTTATATAAGGAAAGCAACACAGCAGTGGAGCCAAGAGAGGGGAGAACCACACACACTGTGTACTCGGTCTCTTACTACACAACGGTTCTATCAGTTTGCTTCTTAATACCTCCAAACACTTTCACTGCTCTTCTCATGAGCTTCTACAGATGAGGAAATGTCTGTCACTAGGAATTTAGGTGTCCTTGTTTGGTTTTTTAAATACACATTGTGTTAGTGTGCTGAAAAAGCAAAGAAGAGTTGTAATCCCTATCTTGTGGCCAAGGTCACACTTGCTTGGAATTTGGGCAGAACCCAGCAGAGTCCCTTTACTGTTTGAAGCCATACTTTGTCCTACACCCAGGTCACCAGCTCTTGGGCATCTTCACCATGGGGCAGGACTTCCCTGGGCAGAGTAAGGCACACACATGGGTGCAGCCAGCTTTTCTGTAAATGAGTAATTGTCTCTGAATAAGCTTGCATGTCTTCTAGGAGAAATTAAATGCACGTGGATGGATAAATGAGAAATGTTACCTCCATTAAGCTACCTGTCAAAATTCCCATTTCTACTCTAATTTTAGGGAGGAATTGCATATAAAAGCATGGGATGGTGGTGGTGTGTGTCCTTTTTGTATACAAAGCATGTTCCCAAGAATAAACAGCTTCAAAAAGGAAATGTGAAGCTGAACAAAAGCTGGTGAAAGAATAGGTGGGGGACGGAGG
>VXBZ01009850.1:510588-569015 GCA_013399135.1 Heliornis fulica | reverse complement strand
GGGGGGGGCAGTCAGGGGGAGTAGGCAGGGAGGCAGGGGCAGAAAAGCAGGGTGACTGTGAGGAGGGATGTTTATCAGAGCGGGGAAGGAGTGAGCACAGTGATGTCCTCCAGTGGCCTTTTCTGACCGTGTCACATTTCACATAATGGATTTATCTGCAAATAACAGAAGGGAGTAGGTGAAAGAGACCATCTCCAAGTGCTCAGCAGCCACGAGGGGGAGTGGTACGTTCACAGGTACTGTATGTTCCAAGAGCAGTCACCGCGGGGCTGGGATCCACCACTGCCATAAAACCAAGCTCTGAAATCAGGGGGGCATCACAGATATTTCGACTGTTCTGCAAAATCTCCATTTGTTCACACATTAGTCTGCTGATGTGTGGCTGAATCACGTGCTGTAGCCTCTTAACATGAGGTACTATACCACTTAATTTAATAATGGGTCTCTGCTGCAACTGTGAATGCTTTGTCTAGGAGAAATACTAGACTAATACCATGGCCTTACAAATATTTTTGCAAAATTTTTATAATATTGGATTGTTTTCCTGAAAAATTGAGACATAGCAAGGGAAAAGAACAATTAAAGCCACACAAAAAAAAAACCAAACCACAGACCCTAATGAACATTAAACATTTATTGGATTCAGGGCTTGATTATTCTATGAATTACATTCAGTTGTTTGCATCTGGAGAAAATGAAACGGTGACTTGATAATGTGTAGAGGGCAGAGTCATGGTCTGAACACAGAAGATGGGTCTGGAGATGATGGGTCTGGAGATGGATAGACCCTATCTCTGCCTTACTCAACCCACTCTGTGAGATCACTGTGTGATGATAGCTTGTCAGGAATGAAGTGAAGGAGAGAAGGGGAGAGCCAGTTCAAGTGCAGGATTTTCCTGTCTGAGGGGTCAGTTAATTCAGGCTTTAAATTAGGAAATAAACCTTTTATGCTTTGCTCGGCATTTACAAGACCTGTCTTGCATAAACTAATTCTAGGACACAATGGAGAATGAGATGGTTGCTCTCTTGGTGGCCCTGCTCACCACTTTAATCCCCCAAGTCATCACAATTGTATTGTTAAAATATAAATATTTAAAAGGCTGTGCCTTTTAAAATGGAAATGCTGAAAGCTTTTGAGGTGAATATCATTTAACTTTAAAGCTCCATCCTTTTGCTGCTCCTAGTTATTTCCATATGAAGCAGTGGGGAGACTGAAGGCAGAGCGCTGTAGTGACTTTTCCAAGGTTATTCTGTAGATTGGGGTGGAAATAAGTATTGCAGATTCTCCCTGTCTCTCTCCTATAAATTATTTCATTAAATAAAGTAGTGAATTAAGAGGGGTTTTTTTCTTCCTTGGAATGTTAATATCTTCTTAGTTTCACTGCAGGAAACTGAATTAGAGGCCCATGAGTCATGTATCTGTAGGCGTCAGCAGCTGTACACCAAGTACAATACAAAGAATATTAACAATTTTAGCTGCCTGCAAGCACTGTTGATAATACAGCATCTTTCAAAGCAAATAAGATTATTCTGAAATTAAAGGATTTAGAGCCATGTATCTTATAGCCTGTACATCCTGTGCATCTTATAGTTGTTTTGTTCCTTCCCATATTTAAAAAAGGCAAACTGAGACCCTGAGATATTACATTGTAAGCGTGAGTAAAGGACTTTTAGATGATTTATTTTTTTTTTTCTAGAATGATTATTTGGGGAATTTGACCTGTACTTTATTACCATGTAGAATATTTATATTGCATAAAACTCTGTGTTCATAAATCTCCCAGAAGATTCCTCTGGAATTAGGAACTCTATTCGTGGCTCAGCAGTTGTGACCCTGCATCCTCCTGCTCTTGGCCCCTGTCCCCCAAGGTAAGAACGGTGTGGTAAGGCAGTGGGCAGTACCAGGCAGTGCTGCTTAAAGGTACCAGTAAAGCGCCTGCTCCACCACTGTCGGTGTGAAGTACCAGTACTCAGCTTTGCTGGGAAGTGACAGGTCCAAAGGCAAACGGGAAATCATTACAGGTTTCTTGAACTTTCAATAACTGTGTCCTTTATTGTGTAATTTATCATTTTTACTACTCAAAAACTAGACATTAGAACACATCTTAGTGGTACAACTTGTAACTAAGTTCCTTGGAGCATCTCAGAACACAGCGTGCGATACCTGGCTGGAGGAGTAGCCAGAGGAGATGCTTTGCTGGATGACCTGTCATGGGTGAGTTATGTTACCTCATAAGGTGAAATGAAAGGTCCCACTTCTAGGGACCCAACAATAGCAATGTAGCAAAAAGTAATTTTAAATTAAGTGCCTGTCCTGCTGTCATCAAAACTTTCCAGTTAGTCACTCCAGACACTTCAGGGTTGTCTCTTGGCAGGTTACTTTTAAGGAGGACTGCACAGCTGCTGTACCACTGCCTTGACAGCTATTCCATGCCCGTGTCCACAGTAGTCCCATGAATGCTTTGACACCTACACAATGCGACTGTGGTGGTACCTTTGAATAATGGGACTGCTTATGCATCTACTCCAGTTAACTTTCTGCCATCTTCATTAAAGCACATAAAAACTCCTTGATAAAGGAACAGCAGGAAGCTAGGTTTGCATTTGCTGTAAAAGCATGTAAAGTGTTTATAGCATAAAATCTGTATCAAAAGAAGCCACATATGTAACTTTAGCAAGTGTTTGGTTTGCTTCAGCAGAAGAACTAAGTAATCTGTGTAAGCATCAGTGTCAAGAAATAGCTGACAATCTTCGTTACATGCTTAGATAGGACATTTCTGACTGTAAGTTACAGGAAACAACTCTGAAAAACTCACAAGATGATATCCTACCAAGGAACATAACAGAGGAAAAGTAAGAATTAACAAATCCCCAGTTAAAACCTTTCTAGAAAAAAAAAAGAAAATGGCACTCAAAATTTATTTTTCAATTTTAGGTTTTTGTTGAAAGTGGATTGTTGGGCTTTTTTAGCTTCTCTATATTTAGTTTGCAGCCATTCCATGATCTCTAAAAATGCCTTTTTGCTCCTAGCACAGCCTGAGAAAATGGAGAGTATAGTACGTGCCACGTGAATAATATTTTTACCATATTCATCTTCTGAGCCATTACCATTGTGAAACATTTACAAGAGCCTGAAGCAAACCTACTTTTTCTTCTGGGTTCCCTTCAAATTTGAGATTCAAGAGACTTCACTTAACCCATTTTTGTGAGATTGCTTTATTTTTGACATTACTAAAGAGAAAGAAATATGTAGAACCATCCCAGAGACTGTGATGACTGGGAACTACACTCTGTGGACTGCCATCACTAATACCCATTAACTTCACTAATAGTCCCCAGGGAAGAAAAAAAATCTGTGTTTTAGCATCTTTTAGTGATGTTTCTCATCTTTAATATATCTGAAATGAGGCTGCCCTCAAGCAGATGTTAGGAGGAGTTCATCCAAACACTAGTAACATGTCTGAACCAGATACACCTCCTGACAAAGGTACCACCTGCATGGTGTAGTAGTGTGGGACAACTCCTGGATGATGGAATTGTGCAACCCAGTACTGAGCCACCTCCATGTCCCAATACTAAGGGTCCCTCTGAAGCTGTAGTCCCACATACCACTGCAGTATCAGAATGTAGGCTGGAAGAAGTTGTGTTAAAGAGAGCAGCTCTGCTAGTGATTGCTAACACACCATTCAAAGTGTGACAAATAACATTCTGGAGGTTGTGTCTGATATTCTGGAGTACTAGAGAAGGACCCTCTGATTCACTGTCAGGTAAGTAATTTCTGAAGCAATTATGAAAGCTAGTCATTGTAATAATTAGCATTGGTTATCAACATGTTTTTAAAAAGCAAATCCAGAGGCAGTGTTACAAGGCTCTAAAGATCTCCCTTTTGGGGATTGCTGCACTGGTTGATATAATTTCACCTGACATTTCACCCATCTTATTAACAAGGCGAGTGAAATGTCAGAAGGCATTAAGTCAGAATATTGCTGTGTCCCCTGAGGGACACTATACTTGTGTACAGCCAGGGAAACTGGTAGGAGGATGATGGAAAGATTGCTTTAGAGTGAAGGCGAGTGGCCAGGATCTAATACCACAAACAGGACTGTAGATACTTATACTATATAGATAGATATATCAAGAGATTGGTAATTATAATGGGTTTTTGTCATCTTGCAAACATTTTTTTTTTATATGGTGATATTATGGGACTTTTCAATGTTTACTTTGTCCTTTAAAGGTAAAAACAAGTCCTTTGCAAAATCCTTTGGGGTTTTCTCCTGTTGGTTCAAGGATCTTTTGTCACTATTTTGTTTGGGTTTTTTTTTTGTTGTTCCTCGTGTGGGTATAAAAGAGCTAGTTATTTCTTATATTCAAAAAGGGAATTTAATTTATTTAATATGGGATTTAAAGCAATAGCAGATCTGTCCACAGGATAGCTACAGATAACTGAAAGTTTGGTCACTACACTTTGTTTCCCCTGGATTGCCTGTTCAGCATTTACCACATTTGACTTAAAGAAGAAGAAGAAAAAAAAAAAAAGCCCTGCACAAGTGTTCATTCAGGTACAGACACACACTTTGTCTGTACTTTCATTTGAATGTAGTGCAATATTCTGGTGCTTGTCTTGTCTCAAGTCCTGGTCTGTTTGACTTGGTGCTGCATAGTCCCTGTGATGAACAGTAATGTATTTTTGTGGAGTCATTATTTTGCAGAAAGCCAGTTGTTCAGGATGAATCTGTAAAATACAGAGTTGTGGACTTACAGGAATGGTGCATGTAATTTAATAAGTGTGTGATGCACTTCAAAAGGCAGTTTTCAAGCACTGTTATGAAATTAGTCTGATCTTTTAAGCACTTAGTTGTATTTTTCATGAAGTATTTGGATGGTAAAGGGCAACGGACAGGGGTGTAATAATTATTTCCATTATTCCTACCACTCAGCTGATGCTTGGAATTCTAACTGACACAAACATGCTCTCTGCATGTTTAAGTAAGCAGCAATAGTCAATGTGTAGATGGGAGAAGGGAATTAACCACGATTTACTGTCTTCAGGGTTGAGGCTTTTTTCCTGCATTACAGAAAAGATTTAGAAGATCCAGCCTCTGTGTAGCTTGTCTTCATGAAATCCCCTTATCAAAGCAATTAAAAAGGTCATTAAAGGACCATGACCTCCAATGAAACCTTTGTAGATGGAATTATTTTCTTGCTGGGTGTACATCGGGTATGAATTTGCATAAAAACCTCACAATCCTCTTTGGTCTGGAAAAACATTCACACCATTAGTGTTAAAATGTTAACAGCAAAGTGAATTCAAGTAAGATTAATCTTTGGGTTTTTTTGGGTGTTGGGGGTGTGTTTTGTTGAATTCTTGCAGACCTAATGATCTGGAGGGGTTTTATACTCAATGAACATATACTGAGTTTTTATAAATATTAGCTGTCAATTCTTTTATTTGCTGTAAATTAGAACAAAGACGTCTCCAAAGGGTTTTCTAGGTGGCACAAAGTACAGATTAAAACTCTGTACTCCTACTGAGTGAGTACAGATTTGCTTCCTGTAGGTTTCAGAATAATTTCTGGCTTTCCTCCTTTACAGGAAAGGACAACCTGCCTCCATGTCACCATTTGTTGTGCTTTACCCTCTGCTCAGCCAGGTTGCACAGGTGAACGTCCAGGCTCCGAAGGCTTTGACAGTGTTGAGCAGTTCTCTCTGGAAAGGCTGGAAAGAATGAGTGTGTGATGCATGATTTGGAGATCAGAGAGTGAGTTGTTAGTTTTCTGACTTTTTGAAGCAAATGTGCAGTGTTATTATGGCAATCATGAGTTAAAAAAGCAATCTGCTTAGCTTTACATCAGAGATGGATTAGATTTTGTGTTACCTTGGGGCTTTAAGAATTTGCTCAACTTTCTTCACTGTTTAACTTCACTGCTTGAAACTTAGCTGCAGGTTGAAACAAGTTTCAGCTATGAAAGTTATGATCAACTTCAGCTGCTACTTTAAGTCACTGACTTTCATAAATTTTCCTTTGCAAATCCTGATTTGGATTCCTTATGTATATTTCTGTTTAGAAGCTCTGAGCTTATAAGTAATCTCTGGTCTTCCTGAGGCTTTTCAGATTGACAGATGCAGTGGTGAACCTCACCAGACACATGGTGTTTGACAATAAACATTACACCAACTTTACTTGTGACTTCATAACATACAAGATATACATGAGCACATCTCCATTTAGCAGCTTAGGAGAGCACCCACTTTTATTCGCCTTTAAATCCCTTTAGAGCCGTGATAATTCTGGATATAAACCTTGAGAAGGGCAAGCAGTTGACTGCACTGTAGTGGCTGGGCACAAACTCCTTCCCAAGGAAATATAATTTCCACTGTTCCATCTCCTGAGTGCTGCTTGTGATTGTAGGGGTTTGCAGTAAGATAGTGACCGAGTGTCTGCGTAAGCCACTTTGTCTAGAGCAGATGATGAAAGTCTTTTGATGGGTTTAGGCTGGTCTCATTTGGCTGCTGAACTGCAATGTCTGAAGTTTTCAAGTTCAATCATCTCTGCTGCCACCTTGATTAATTTTGATGTAATTTCCCTCCCAGTGGGATGGCAGCAGCAGTAAAGGACTGGGCAGGCACACCACAGGCTTCACAGTTTCTGTCATCTCCTAAAATGTATGGCAAAGCCACATACCCTTTCTCTCTCTTGATTTTTCAGTCCTTCTTGGTTGTAAGATCAGAGAGGTAACAGGGCGCTCCTTGGCTGTGTTTATGAAACCATTCTGGGTCATAGCACAGGGAGATGTTTTCTCAAAAGAAAAAAAAAACAAGCTAGAATGGTAAATATCAGAATAAAAATGGGACTTCTGTTCAGAAATGTTTTTAGTACATGATTTCAGTGTTCACTTAATTAACATAGGGTTAATCATTCATGTCTGAACGTTTGTTCCCACGACACGTTGCTAAACACGGTTCTGAGGAGGATACCCCTCTGCGTGGGTACAGCAGCCTCGGACATGGCATGTGCCTTAACTAAATGAGGCATAACCCTGGAATAATAACTTCCTTCATGGGAAGATAAGCTCAATTAGCTGTTTACAAACAAAGAAGAGGACAGACAGCTTTCGACAGCTTTCAGTTGTAGTCTCTTCTAAGTAAGGATTTATGTGCTGAGCATGGAATCCTTCACATGCCTCTGTACTATGGTTGTTCTTTCATTTTTCTTCCATAACATAAGTATTTTGGGTGGTTGTGAACACTTTTAAGGGGAGAGCTGGAAAGATTTTGTGGAAAAACAAAACCTCTTGCATTTTCCAGCAAAGCTGTTTCTTCACAAGGCAAGGAAGGGAATGGTCTTTCTCTTGGTTTCCTACTCTTCCCGTGTCATGGCACTGCAGGCAAGCTGAAGATTCTGGACCAGTGTGGCTTGTCACTCCCTGTTTTACTGTAGAGGTTTCTCTTAGTGGAATGCTGCATAGAAAACTAAAGGAATAGAAGGCCAAACCATCGTTGGTTTAGTCTGGAGCCTTAGTGCTGTGCTTATTCAACTCCTGCAGCAGGGAGGTATGGAGAGAAACTGGTTTTGTTTCTCATTCTCCACAAAAGGATTTGATGCAGACTCCTACATAGGTCTTCGATGATGCAATTGTTACCCTGTGTTGTTTTACAGGCATGTTTTTCAAACCCAGCCTGTCCATCTTGCTTTAGGGGAGCCTGGAAGGCAGGATCATAGATAAATGAGCTGATAGTTGAGATTTGATCTATGTGGGATCCCATCTGTGTGGAGAGAAGAATCTGTTGTTGGGTTTTGACATCAATTTCTAGTTGGGAAGATTGTGGTTTTTCAAAACTACTGGTGGTATTTTTGGTTAGCAGTCGAGAAAGCTATGAGGGCTTTGCTTGAGAGCACTAGAGAAGCATAGGTTATAAGCAAATCTTTATTTCTGAGACTACTCACTGGAGCAGTTTTGTTTTACCATAGTGTCAGTTGAAGCAGAAGTCCTGCTGTGCATTATCTGTTGTGATGTACTTCAACGTTTCCTTAAAGAACCCCAACAAACATCCAATAGGTGACTGCCAGTCTATGACCTAGTGTCTCTGTTACTGTGACAAACAGCTAAATGATATGACAGGCTGTGCAGGCAGAAAGGAATTCAGATGACAGGAGTGGCAGTGTACAGTCAGTTTATTTGGCTCCCTGGACTTTGTGCAAGCAGGGAGTTAGGAGCTTGCATTGCTCCTTGTATCTGCCCCCCTTCTCAGGTCCCTGTGTTAGTTGGGCCGTGTCTTATCTGTATGCCTGTCTGGGACATGGAAACACTCTCGGGGTTGCATCTTATTTTCTTGCATGGAGTGATTGGAGTTTTCTTTAATTAGGCCACTGGAAGAGGAAGAAATGAAGCTCGGAGCATATGTAAACTATAGGAGTATGGTAAAACTTGCTCGTAGCTTATGGAGAGACCAGTGGCTGTGCAATGACCGCTGTCATAGGGCACAAGAGGGTGCTGTGCACTTAGCAGACAGCAAGCTAGTCCCCTTAGTAGTACGGGATACTGGAAGTGACAGATGCAAATAAAAGATTAAAGAAGTAAAGCTTTAATGTAGATAGAAAGCCTTGCAGAATCTCCTGCCTGAAATGTCTGCAAATGAACGAGGCTTTGCAAGGGAAACCGCTGAGGCACGGACGCAAGCAGTAGCTAGGGGGTGAGTAGAGCTGAAGGAACTGAAATGGGAAGTGTTACACAGAGAAAGGCAGGTCAGGAGGAAACTCTGAAATCAAAGATGGCAAGAGAAAGGTGTTGGACCATGGCAGGTGAAGGCTGGCACAGCAGCCAGTCTTGTGTAGCTGAAGATCAGTGCTGGTATGTGTTGGCAGTGAAACTCTCTTTGCCTGGATGCTGGGAGAGCAGGGCCGATGTTTGACAGTCCTACAGGACACCTAACCCAAAACACCCAGAGCTCGAGTGCAATCCCTCATCTCCTGCCAGCCTCCTCACAAACACCTTGGGAAAGCTCCACAGATTCTGTGGAGAAATTGCAAACCACATATAGGGGTGCAGAATATTAGGTAATATATTAGGTAATAGCTAAAGAAATCTTGTGTGCCACAGAGCAAGAGGAAGGAGGTCTGGTCTGTTCAGGAAGAAGGGGCAGGTTCAGGAAGGGTTGGTGGAGAGTTTAGGGAAGCTGAGTCCTGTTCCTAGCGCTGTTCTTGGATCTGTCACAAACTGTCTGCAGTCTCCCATCTGTGAAACAGGCATCATAACGCTGAGGCGTCTTTGTAAGCAAATGTCAGAGTCTGATTCGGTACATTTGGTAGGAAAAGGGTTGGTCTGCACAGGAGGAGCCACGGGGACTCAGAGTCCTGCGTGTCCGTAACTTCAGTCAGCTGCGTCTCTCAGTATTAAATTGTCATTGCTACAAGGTACCAAGTCAGTCCTGCTTTCCTGTGTTAGGATCAGCTTTATCTCTGACCTAAAGTCTTAATTGAAATAAGGACAGAAAACCAGTAAATTGCAGCATGAGCAAGTGTTTGCAAGATTACAGCCTTAAAAATTTGAAAAGCATCAATTCTGCATGAGACATACCAGTTGCAGTTATTTGTTGATGCTGATTCAGTCATTGAATTCTGACCACAAGAGTTATTTTCCATTGTGTTTTGGTTTTTGTTTGTGGTTTTTTTTTTTAAATTCAGAGGTAGCATATTAAACTTCCATTTCCTTTGCAATTTGAAGGTAAATAATCATCTCAGGAATTTAATTGGGCTTTGTCCTGATGATTTATAGAGCTAGCTGTGCCCATTTCTTTCTGGGTGGTGTTTTAGAAGTAGTTCAAGACACAAAAGACACCTGGGGCAGGATGTGTGTTTATGGGAGGGCTCCAGAGGCTGGCTCAGGGTGGTTTAGCTAGAAGATCTGGTATACACAAGTATTCAAAGGTATGGCCCTTCTGAACAGCAGTGTTTGTTTCCTGATGGGTCACAGAGTTGCTGAGGTTGGAAGGGACCTCTGGAAGTCATCTAGACCAACCCACTGCCGAAGCAGGCTCAGAGCAGGTTGTCCAACGCTGTCTCCAGTTGGGTTTTGAGTATCTCTGCAGATAGAGACTCCACTACCTTTCTGGGCAATACTTTCCCAGTATCTGACCATCGTCACAGTTAAAAGGAAGTGTTTCCTTGTGTTCAGATCGTAGAATCATAGAATGATTAGAGTTGGAAGGGACTCCCAGAGGTCATCTAGTCCAACCCCCCTGCAAGAAGCAGGGACACCCCCGACTAGATCAGGTTGCTCAGGGCCTCATCCAACCTGGCCTTGAACGTCTCTAGGGATGGGGCATCCACTACCTCCCTGGGCAACCTGTTCCAGTGCTCCACCACTCTCACAGGAAAGATCTTTTTTCTAATCTCCAATCTAAATCTCCCTCCCTCTATTTTAAAACCATCACCCCTTGTCCTGTCACAACAGGCCCTACTGAACAGCCTCTCCCCATCTTTCTTGTAGGCCCCCTTGAGGTACTGGCAGAGCGCTAGAAGGTCTCCCAGGAGCCTCCTCCAGGCTAAGCTGTTTCCAGATGTTTCTTAAACTGTGCCCATGGGTGCTTTTTCTGTAAGTGGGTGCTATTGAGGACAGTCTGGCTCCTTCTTCATTCCCTTGCAGCAGTTCAGTGTTTCTGTGTACTGACTCAAGAGGAGGTTGATAATGCCACTTTTTAATGTGAGTTTAAGTGCATATACCTTGGAAGGATAGGCTGTTTTAGAATGCAGTTTTTATACCCTGTCCTGGAGGAAAGATACGCTGAATTCAGTTATGTAATATTTACTTTAAATCAAGATTACTGTCCTCTTTGAGCTGGGAGAGAGCTTCTGAAAGGTGTTTTGAGTTTGTGCTCTAATCTTCAGGACACATCCCCCAAATACAAGCTGTCCCTTTAGAAAAATCTTCCCTCGTGTCGCAGAAGTGTGGCCTGAGCACTGGAGTCCCATTTCTGTCTGCTTACACAATGTGCAGAGGGAGGGAGGGATGGAGTTAAAAGTTAAGCCTGAAGCTGGCAGAGGACTTGTCTTTCTGGGTGTGGATTTGGGGATGTCAGAAAAACATAGATGCCTTGTTGCAAAATCATGTCTGCTGTCCCATGGGACACAAGCAAATCGATTGTCAAATATTCCAACCCCCTGAAAATGAAGACAATCTGTTCAGTTGTAACTAGCTGAGGTTTTGATCCACAATTTGCACTTTGTGACCCAACTGACGTTACCAGTGCCATGGTAGAAAGCAGCTGCTTTGATCATTACACAGGAAGGGGGAAAACCACTCACTTTTGAGACCACATTCTTTGTTAGTGCAGTAGATTAGTAGGCTTGGATAAAAGAAGTGAGTCATACTTAAATAACATTAACATGCTTGCTGAGAAGGCATTCAGAAACAGCACAGGTCAGTGCTCCTTGTCTTTGGGCTCCCCCTGCTCTTCTGCTCCCTATTTTACAAATTAAAGGGAAGTGAGTCCTTAGCTTCACCCAGGACACCTCTCTGACCCCCGCTTGCGTTTCCAGAGGGTACCGGTCACCTTGATATCGGCTCACGAGAAGAAACAAAATCAGGGATTTCATCAGGGTTTATTACCTGAAGGGCTTTTTAAGCATAAGCCCTAGCTGTCAGAGTCACAGGATCAGGTGTGATTTCCCGTTTGCTGGGATATAGAGCAAATATGGAAACAGGCTCTCGGCTTTTTTTAGCTCAGAAAAGCAAGGGAGCCCTTTGAAAGATCCTCCTTTCACCCAATCATCGCTTCCCTTCCACCATACAGCATTACAATATCCTGACAGTGTAAATCCTCACATTTGCCTCCCTCCCTCTCTCCTTCGGTCGCTCTCCCTCCCCCCTCCCAAGCCTGCTGCCATCGGATCTGTGATGATATGTGATCTCCTGGATACAATCACACACACACACACACAAGTACCAGGCACTGCTGCTCAGCTGAGCAAAATGTCTTTCTCTTAGAAACGGTGCTCACCACAGCTCTCAAATCCTTGACGATGTTGCCATGCTTTCCTTTCTGCCTCCTGCCTTTTTCTGTCTTTGTCTGCCTGCTTTTCTTACCCGTGGGTCATTTTTGCCCTGCTGTCTGTAGCTGTATGGACTACCACACCATAGATTGCCGGGATCAAGGACTCCCAAGTGTTCCCAATCAATTTCCATTGGATGTACGGAAACTTCTTATAGCTGATAACAACATTCAGGCGATACCAGCTGATTTCTTTATATTTTATGGAGACCTAGTTTATTTGGACTTCAGGAATAACTCCCTCACCTCTTTAGAAGAGGGCACTTTTAGCAGTTCTACCAAACTGGTGTATTTAGACTTAAGCTACAATAATTTAACACAGCTTGATGCTGGGATATTCAAATCGGCAGAAAAACTGATAAAATTGAGCCTTGGAAACAATAACCTGGTGGATGTGGATGAGGCTGCTTTTGAGAACCTGGAACAGCTCCAAGTGTTAGAATTGAATGACAATAACTTACAAAGCCTAAACGTGGCAGCCCTAGAAGCGCTTCCCTCCCTGCGGACTATACGCTTAGAGGGCAACCCTTGGGTCTGTGACTGTGACTTTGCCAATCTTTTCAGCTGGATTCAGGACAATGCATCTAAGCTCCAGAAAGGTAAAGCTCGGTGCCTGACAGGGCAGTCTGTACGTTTGTATGTCTGTCTCAGAGGGTTCTTGCTCAAATTGTCTGTGTACTGCCTGCAGTGACCCAGTCTGCATTTTGGACCGACTGTAATTGCATGTTTACAACAACTCAGCCCATTAAAAGGTCGTTGGCTTCTTTTTAGCTGCAGGTTCTCCTCCCAGTTAAGAAATAAAATTTTAAAATGAAGCCCTAATAATTTTGATTTATACACTAAACTTAAATAGGCAGTGAAAGAGCCTTTTCAAATTCATTCAGCCCAGAGCTGGTTCTCTTCCAGACCTCATTTTCTCTCTGGTAAATATATTTTCTACAATAAGCCCTTTGAGCTGCTAAACATTCTGTGCCAGCTCCTTAGGAAAATTGATTTTTCTCTCATTTTGCTGATCAGCTGTAAAGCTGCTATAGAAGAATTAAATCCCCATTTTATTCAACTAGTTGTCATCCCTTCCCTAAAAATATTTTGTTGTGATACCCTGTTTGAAACTGTCATTGGTAGCTTGATTTGGAGTCTTTTCATTGAAATAGCCTCTTTCCCATCCTAGGAATAAATTAATGTAGCTCTGGAACACCCCAAAATGCGGATGCATCGTTCTGGTATTTGTCAGTAATTTTCAGAGAAGCATGTGGGGTGGGGAAAGAGTATCAAGACTGCCATGTGCAAGGAATTCAGACTTTTGCTCCACATTTCCCACCCAAGCCCAAAGCCTCTCTTAATCCAGCTTTAGCAGATCATCTCACAGTTCACGCTGCCCAACAAGCACTAGGGCATAAACTCATGTCATTGAGCTGCTCAGCTGCTGGCAGAAGCAAATGACTTGGAGCACAAACTTTGTGAAGGCTCCTGAGGGTGTATGAGTATTACCTGATGTGAAATCCCTCACCTCTGGGTGGGAATGTCTGTGTGGAAGATGGTGGGAACTAAAAGGCTAGGGGAGATGAGTCTAGGAGGATGAGTTGAAGTCCAGTAATAGTTTCACTGGATTCAGACAAGGGAGAAAAAACACAGCGAATCCACAAAATTCAGGGGTCTTTCCTCTTTTTTTTTTCTTGATCAGCAGAGTCAGTAGTCAGTTATTCAAGTTCTTCCTATGCTCATGACCTTGGGTAGCATTTTTTAATGTAGTCATCCAGGTTGTCCTAGATAGTCCTAGCTGTGAAACAGCTGTTTTAAGGCATCTCAGGAAAAAGTGTCGGGCTTTTTCCTATTTGCCTCCATGAAACTTTCATCTTGAATCTTTCTAAATCAGACCTGGGCCTGTTCTCCCACCTTCCCTGAAGCTTTAGCTGAAGTTTGCTCTGTTTGGACAACTCTCATGCTGTCAGTTCACTTTTCCCATGCTTTCCATCTCTTAATGAACTTCTAGCTCTTTCCTCTCTATCCAAGACTCTGTTTGGTTTGAGACTGTCCCAGCCCATCTCTCTGCTCTTCTGTGCTGGCAATGTTTTAAAGTGTATTTGAACTTCAGTCTGGAAATCATAAGTGATTGAGCTTTACCATAGTACTGCTGGTGATCCCAAGTGTCCTGCAAGCTTAGAGATTCTTTCTCACAGTATTTTCCCTCCTCCACAGTCATGTTTCAGCCAAATAGCTAAAAAGTTACTAATTCATCCAGATTTTCAAAACTTTCAGAGTTGATATGGGAAGACAAGGAGGAAAGGAGTAAATATTCAAATGGTTGGTTTTATCAGAGTTGCTCCCTCAGCATGGCCTAAGAAGATGATTTGTATTTGTTCCCAGGAGCAAGTCCCTGATATCTTTGCTGTCAGGCTTATCAGCGAGATGAGTGCACGCATGATGCCAGCTCAGCCTTTCTTAATGCTTCTGAGCTGCTGCCACAAAAACACTGGCTGTCTCCTTTAACAAACTAGCAAATTCCTGAAGGTGAGGGCTAAACTACACCCAAAACAGTCAGAGTGCTGCAGTGACATTTTAAGAGCACACAGCCACAAGTGAGTGCCTTGCAGAACAACTTCTGGGAAGTCAGTGTGTGCTGGGTTTGGCTGGGACAGAGGTGATTTTCTTTATAGTAGGTAAAACCAGGCTGTGTTTTGGATTTGTGCTGAAAACAGCCTTGATGGTACGGAGATGTTTCTGAAATTGTTGATAATCTCTGCATTATCAACTTCATTAGAGATCCAGAACATTGCCTGGTACAAGCTACTGGAAAGAAAATTAACTCTGTCCCAGCTGAAACCATCACACAGTGTGAAACTATTTCTTAAAAATATGATTTAATTGCATTTTATACCCAGGTTTCGGTTTTTAAGGATGTCACAACATTATCCCCATTGGAAATTAATCTCATTAGCATTATTTATCTGATTAGACTTGTCCAAAGTCAGGTTTGCCTGGCCTTCTGGGAGGAGTGGGAAGAGCAACTCACTGAAAGATTTAGCATTCAGACTCCCTGCTGCAAGGCTGGAGACAGAAGTATACTTGCAGCTAACACATCAAGATAAGTAGGGCAGCAGGCATTATCTCTGGAGGTACTGCAGGACAAAAAGACAAGGATACATTTTCAGGGCCCAAGAAAAGAGCTTAGTTATCTTGCCTGCTGTGCTTTTCCCTTTGTAATTCTGCAGCAGCTCAAGCATTTGCATTCTTGGCCTATACAAATGGGAAACAGGTGTTGGCTGGATTTTCTCTTGGTTTTCTTTAAGAATAAACTGCAATTACAGCAGTACTGAATGGTTTCACAACACATTGAAGTTCCCCAGCCTTTAAATGGCAGATTTTGTAACCTGGATTTGCTCAGAAAGGAAATGTCAGGGTGAATGACGGTAAACTCATATCAGTAATCCCCAGCCCTTCCCCCAAAAGTACAAAGCACTGCGAAGAAGCTAAAAGTTCTTCACTGTCTAATGTCTAGTGCTGACCTGGGCTGCATCAGCACAGGTCAGACCCCAAAGGATATGCCAAAGCACTTTCCAAACCAGGATCCAGGGCTCCAGTTTGCAGGTGCCCCATGGTAACATCACAGTGCCTGGAAGTTCAGAGCTGGTAGCAAGAAACAGGAGATGCTGGGAGAAACACACTGACAGATTTGGGTTCTGGGCATTCATTTTGATTCCTGACTTTGAATGACACTTAAAATAGTTTGGTGTGTCCTATCTACATGTGTGAGAGAAATCCCTTGATCTGGTAACTGCACTAAGCCCAGCCACTGCTTGACCTTTTGTTTGTCACTGCGGTGAAATGGCACACTGAAATCGGGAGAACTGGTCCCCAAGCGCTCTCTCCTCTCAGGAGAACTCAGGGATCTGAACAAAAGCCATACTTGGACTCATTGGTTTTGCAAAAGCCAGGTCTGTTTTCTTTCTGGCATGCTAACAGAAATAGCTTGTAAAGTTATAACTTATGCTGACCTGGCTGAGTGTAAAACCTCCTCCCAGCTGGGCTGCCTTTGCACATCCAACCTGTCACTCCACACAAACAGCTGGGGTTTGAATAATTCCATGGCCCCCAGCATTTATTCATGTAACCTATCATACCTTTCTAAATCAAGGATTAATTGGCAGTAAGTGTATATTCTTACATGCCAGGTTTGTGGACAGGCTTAAAGAAACTGCACTAGAAGTTTTGCAATCAAACAGTTTTTTATACTCATAAAGAGATATTAAAATTGGTGTTTTCATCGTACTCCAAAACCAAACCACATTTTTCCCCTCTTGATTGGATTACTAATTGATCAAAAGCTAAGTAGTGTATGTAGTGCAAAAGAGAGAATGGAACCTTGAGGATCAGTGGGATGGTGATAAGTGGATAGTTTATAACAGTTCTTCTCTTTCCTGGGGAAGACAAATTGTTCACTATGGGTCAAAATTATTAAGTTATAAAATTGATAAGGATTAATGTACAAGGATGTGTGATTTTATAGGCATTTATTATGTCTGAACAGCAGCATGGTGGCCAATAGTTTGTATTAAAGGCTTCCCATTAGGAGGGACATGGAGATTAGGAATATTGGACAGATTTTTGGAAATAGAGAAGTTGTTGTATGATCACTGTCCCTTTAAAGATAGGAGTAAAACTTTCAGGGAAGGTTATACTCCATGGGGGGACATGCAAATGCTCAGAACAAAAAATAAAACTTACAATAACATAGGTCTAAGTTGGCCTTAAATGTATTATTCAAAGTATTCAAGGACATTGTGTAGCTGAGGTGTATGCTGTTATGTTCTATTCTCTGCTTGTCTTAATTTGATCCATCTTCTTGAATTTTATTGGAAGTGATTTACAAGACTGAAGTTCTCTAAAGTGAGAATTGGAGAAAGCAGAGGAGGAAGAACAGAGTTTATTTGGATGCTGACAGAAGAAACTAAGAAAAACATGAAGGGAGGTACTGAATAAAGGGCAGGATGGTTATAGGTTGAGTTCAATAGATGTAATGTTTCAAAATTTTTAATTCAGTGGAGTCTGAGGAAATTTGGCATAAATTTTTTTAAGATCAAGAGTCACCTTTGAGATTTGCTTTTTCTGATTCTCTGGAAGCTGGAAATCCTGCAGAAATATACGCAGCAATTTCTCATTTTTGACAGGCTTTCTTCTTCTTTCAGAGCTTGTTCTGCATCATGTTTTACCTTGGTGAGAAATGCATTTCTCCTTTCTTGCTTCATCTCTTCACCTACATTTTTAATAGTACTCTTTGAAACTCTGCTCCAGGCTCATCCAACACAGGCTGTTGCTGCTGCACATGACCTACAGAATAGAGCTTTATGAACTCTCCCATCTCAGTGTTTAAATACAAGTGACTTTCATGGAATAAATTTTTGGTGAAAGGTGCTGTTTACAATTAGTGTGTAGCAATGCCAAAAGACATTTCTGGAACCATTCTGAGGATCCCAACTCGATGAAAGGATTGGATTCAGGTAAAATGCTTGGAAGAAACACAGATGCTCTGCAGTGGCAGCTCAGAATGCTTTGTAGATATTTCTGTTGCAGATTTTTACTTTCTGAGAGCGTGCCTTGGGCAGCTGTGCCTGTGACCTTGTTTGCTAATGACTAATGCATTTTTAACATTACTTTTAATTAGAGTTTAAGTATTCCTTGGAGTGTGACTCTAGTGTCTCCTTTCGTTCATCTTGCCCTCATTTTGCTCTTTAATTTCTTTCTTCCCAGTATCTTTGGAAAAACCTTTTGGGGAAGTTGTGTAGAGTTTCTGGGATTGCAGGAAATTGTGTCTGCTTTCCACACTGGGTGCAATGCTGTTTGCTCAGCCTTTTGTGTTTGATGTATGCACCATTCAAGATCCTCTCTGCCCATTGCAAATATGAAATATTTTGCTGTCCTGTGTGAAAACCATATTAGAAAGACTTTCCACAATTTGATGAGGAGGTTCAGGCTGAGCATTGTATGTGTAGCCTGTATACACTGGTATTTCCAGACCAAAAAGCTCATTCAGAATTGCTCAGAGACAGAATTCCAGTTAGAGTTGTGCGGCTTTCATGGCAGGTGAAGGAATAGATGTCCTGAACATCTGGCACTGGAGTGGCACAGGTTTAAGTGGGTGGTGCACTGACAGGTTTAAGACCCCCCACTTAAACCTGTCAGTGCACCAGCCACCTCCTCAGTACTAACTGTACATGCCCATTGGTAGAAGCAGAACTGGGAAGAGAAACCTGAAGAAGACAGGACTGAGTCCACTTGCAGAGCTCTGAGGTAAACGCTGAACGTCACTCGGCGTTCAGTAGTGGCAGTT
Organism: Heliornis fulica; assembly: GCA_013399135.1. Taxonomy (NCBI): domain Eukaryota; kingdom Metazoa; phylum Chordata; class Aves; order Gruiformes; family Heliornithidae; genus Heliornis; species Heliornis fulica. Next base: position 550,636 of record VXBZ01009850.1, on the reverse strand, counting down.
AATCCTATGGCACAACACAAAGGCCATCGCTGGGACCACGTTTCCTCTTCTTGGTCTCTATCACTCCACTCCAGCCTGAGATCTATTACTAACATTACTCTGTAAATAACAGCATCTTCCTTCAGTAGTCCAGACATGTATAGTAGCCATAGGCTCACTGAAAATCCTGAGCATTGTCATCAAAACAATGTACCATGATGGCACAAGAGTAAAAGTTTCATTTGACCTTTTCACCTAACTAAAAGCCAGTGAGAAAACTGAGCATTTTGTTACTCTCTTAACCCACCATTCTTCATCAGCATTTACTCATCTGCTGTGCAGAGAGGCTGCCTTAATTTCCCCTGCTAATGCAGAAGTGGAGCGAGCTTCAGCTGACCAGGACAGGCTGTTCTGTCCATTAGAGCCCTTCGGCTCTTCCCCAGCACCGGGCACACGCTCGCACACCGCCCGTGCAGAACAGAACAGCCTCTTTTGGGAGAGGAATTAACAGCCTTGAGACATTTCATACATTCAGTGGCTTTTATTCTGCTCAAGCAGAAACTCCTAACAGAAATTAGATTCCCTAACAAGTGCATCAAATCTGTTTCTATATATATGCACACATATATAAATATATAATTTGATATCCTAGTCGTTTTCAGTAAAATGATCTGACTGCCAGTGGCTTTTCACTCTGTTTCTTCCATCTTGAGGTCTTTTGGAGCACTTCCATCTTTCACAGATTTGAGGATGTGAGGACAGCATTTGCAGATGTGAACACCTCATATTAAACTTTATATTTAGGCATTGGGAGAAACTGTTAAGTACCCTCTAATGCTGATCTGTGAGACTCCAGGGCACTTGGCCATAAAAAGTTTTATTTAGGGACCTAAACCTAGGCTTCAGGGTTCTTTTAAGCCTTAATGTTCTGATATCTTGAGGCTGTTTCCAGTGAAATTTCATATCTCTTCGGAGGCAATGCCTCTCTTGCTGCTTATTAATACATCTAATGCATTAGTGACAGTGTTTAAGTAGACTGAAGAGAAACTATAGCTGGGGGGAAAATACCATATGAGAAATAAAATGCCACGTTTAAACAATTCAAGTCTGTGGTGACTACTAGCAAATAACAATTACTTACAGAAAAAACAAATAGCATACTATAGTGCTCTTACATTTATTGTAAGGTATAAGGTACATAAGGTACTTTAAGGTACATAAGCTTAAATAATTGCAGGTTCAGATACTTGTGGATGTATTTCCTATACGTGCCAGTGTATGTGTGAGTGGGCACCTTTTTATCTCACACTATTGCATATTGCTGAATGTTAGGAAACTATTTCTCTTAATACCTGTTGCCTTATGAACTCTACAAAGACCCAACAGAATTGAGGCCTCCCTTTTCCTTTTCCTTTTCCTTTTCCTTTTCCTTTTCCTTTTCCTTTTCCTTTTCCTTTTCCTTTTCCTTTTCCTTTTCCTTTTCCTTTTCCTTTTCCTTTTCCTTTTCCTTTTCTTTTTTTTTTTAATTCAGCATCCAAAATTAGAGCTGGGAAATCCTTCTCTGAGGGTTAACAGAGTATAAAACTGAAGTAATGAATTTCAGAAGTTGTCCAATAAAGGATATGGTTAGTGTAGGTATTGGCAATAAGCAAAGACACAAATACACAGGGAGCTCTTCAAAATAGAGCCCATTAGACCTGGAGTGATACATGTCACACTCACCCTTTAGCTGGAGGGACTATAAAACAAAACCTGCAATATACCATGGCATCAGTTGAGATATCAAAGCAAAGCTTCAGTGAGATCCAAAAGCAGGGGATTGCAATGCCCTGGGTGGCCCAGCCAAGGTATTGTTTGAAACTTCCCAGGCACAACAGTACCTATAAGCAACATGCTTGAATTCTGGCTGCAAAGTGCCAGCAGGATGCTAACACAACTTTTGGTTTGGGGGGGTTTTGAGATGAGAAGATCCATCAGTGCAGTTGTAACTTGGGGTATTAGTGTTGCCTGTTTTCATTAATTTACAAGGAAATTATTAATGATTTCTATTAAGACTGATTGCAGTCTGCATCTGTTTTCTAAGAGTTTCTTTTTTACAGGGGAAATATTTCAGCCTCTGACACTGTAGCCCTGTGTGTAGTCATTTTGTGGTTATTTCTGTGAAGGTTTAAGATCTTGCTGTAGTTTAATTTTCTATGCTTATGGTCAGTGTTCAAGTGCTAGACTTCAGTGGAGGTATAATCCTCTGATGGTAAGGCATCTCAAAGTCATATTGTTTTAAAACCTATGAAGGAATTTAATTGAAATAAACTTTACCTTGTCTTCTCCTGCATCATTTCTTTATAAACACATGTATCTTTTTTTTTCTTTTTAAAAACATTCCTCTCCTTTTAACATTAAGGTTCTAGAATTCTAGAATTTTCCCACATCCCGTGTTACTTAGATGATCTATTCCTCAGGGTGCAGGGCCATATTTTCATCTTATTTTATTTTTTCAGTGTTAAGAGACAAGCCTTGTGTAGAATCTTAGCACCCAGGACTTCAAAGCATTCCCTTTTTAAAACCAAACAATACATTACAGTTTGCCACTGTAGTACATCTGCTTCTTTAGATGACACAGTAGAGAGAGTGCATGACATTGTCCTTGGGACAGCTGGATTTATTACAGATAATGTGATGGCCCAGACCAAAATAAGCTATATATTTATAACACACACTTGTTATTTCATTTACAGATTTGTTTGGTATGAAGAAGCAACTCTTTGAACATGTAGGAGCTATGAGATATATCTATAATTATCATCAAAGGTTTTCTTGATGCAGACAATCTCCAACTTCTTTGACAGAACCTTTACGTGAAGCTTGACTGATTTTTTTAAAAGAATTAGTTTTAATTGAGCAGGTTCTACCAAATAAAAAGAAATAATAAAAAAGAAATCCTCAAAACACAAAACCCCAGGCAAACTATATAAAATTAATACTGTTGAACAATGTGAAAGTGGAGCACTAAGGATAAACTCTCCTGTCTTCTGGAAGTCTTGGGGGGACAGGTAATCTGACAACCAGTTACCCAGAGGGAAACCCCTCACCTTTTAGTGAATACCGACCACTTTATAGGAGCCCTTCTTTTGTTCATTGTTATGCAGATGGTGTGTGGTGACCTGGGATTGCTTGCTGCTCAAGCAAAGACCAAAAGTTGGATCTGCTGCTGGGCATGAATGTGATAGGACAGGTTGAGTACAGAACATCCTTTCTCCACTCTCACTGGATTCACATGTCCTCAGGACAACTTACTTTTAAATAATGCAAAGAAAGTACCATTGCTATGGAAGGAAGCAGATGGAATGATATTGTTCATACATCCTCTTAAGCAGACGTGTGGGACCTTCAGGTCATGATGTTTTCAGGTTAATGGAAGCTCTGGTGCAGTAGTAACCACTGCGTGAGCTTTGGGAGGACAAACTCCTTGTGCCCCTGGAGATGTAGCTGCTAGTCTTGGTGCTGTTACCAACACTTAGTTTGTTCCAAATTCTCTTTGGAGTCAAAAGAAAAGCTCGTGGTAACTGTATTGGGTTTGGCAACAGTGTCACCACACAGCAAAGGAACTTTCATTGAACAGGCTGGGCTCATAAATGTTCCTCTGTCCCTCAGCCCCTGGCTTGTGCTTCCACCCAGCTCTGCAGCCCTAGATGGCTTCCAGCAGTTTCAGCAGCCTGCCCTGTGTGTGGATAGGAGAGGTCAGCTCTCTCCTGTCTTGTTGAGAAGATGGTGCCTGTGCAGGGTGGCTGAAAGGATGGCTGGGAGCTAGCAAGGCCAACATGCTGCCCAGGGTCCATGTGGTTGTATCTTGCCTATTGGCATCTGTTATCCTCAGTGACTAGGAATTGTGTAAAACTGGAGGCTAAGCTAGCACTTTGGAGTGTCAGAGAATAAAGCAAGTAGAAAATTCCCATCACATCTATTTGGTTTGAGAACATGACCTAGATTCCAGCACCCATGGCTACGTCGAGAGGAGCTTCTCTATTTCTCATTATTGTATAATCAGACTCAAAACCATTACAGTACACTGATTCTCATAATGAGAAATACCCTCTAAGTGACTTGGAATGTTGCAGATTCTTTTCAGTTTGTCTTGTGTGCTGCTATGTTAGGTGAAAGCATCTGGGACAGAGGAATAGAGCTTACAGGCTCAGCTTTGATCCATGGCAAAACTGCTGCTGGTAATGGTCATGAATAAGTAGGCTCTTCTCCATCTCTAGGTTCAAATGTCACCATACTTAGTTATTTCTGGAGGCAGCATGTAAAACTGTACTTTTCTTCTGGAGCCTATTTTCATCTCTTTGTCTCTTTTTGATATACTCATTTTCCACTTCCTTTCTCCTGGAAGCTTAGATCCAATACTCCAGCTCGTCAAGGCCACTCCACTGCAGAGGTCATTTTAAAAGCCAGCAGGTGAGGACACTAGAGACTTTTTTTTTTTCCACAATTGGTCAGAAATAGAAAAAGTAAAGTTTTTCCTGGTCACCTGTACACTCTTTCTTGAGAGGTGCTGGGAACATGGCTCAGCTGCTGTGAAAACAGCAGTTCTCACAGGGCCTCAGCAGCTGCTGTAGTGATTTGCTTCACAGAAACACCGTTACAGAGAAACTTGGTTTTTCTTGGGCTTGTTGCAAGTGAGATGGGATTTGTTTAGGTGCTATGTTCACTTGGACCAGGCATATTTCTGCCAAACTTCTGCAACAATCTTTTCCTATTAGGAAGAAACTTCCTCTGCAATTGAATTTGCAATTAATTTTCCCACTGTTTCTGCATCACAGCAGTAACTGCTTTGATTGCTGTGAGTTATATTGAAAACTGTTTCCTTTTTAAATTTTTATTAAAAAGACACAGGTCTTGCATTCCACCCTTGGCTTTTCATGTCCTTATTTCTCATGGTTTTGAATCAAGGATATCCATTTGTGTCCCTTTTTGCTTGTCACTCCCATTAACCCCTAGAGTTGCTATTCCCAAGTCTCGATGAAAAGAGAATATGGACTTGGTGAACAACTCTCACTTCATTGAGAAGAAAGGCTTGTACAAAGAGCTCTAGCACAAGCTACTAACACTTCCTCTAGCCATCCATGCAGCCACAGTCATGCTCAAGTCAAACTGTATGTAAGATGTGATATATAGATATATATGTGTATCTACACATACACTGCAGGTTCCAGATTTCCAGAGGTCTCAGAGGATGTTGGAAACCATGCAACTCCTCTGCCTTCTGGGTCAGCTCCACTGACAGGAGGTTTCAGAGCTCTGCAGAGCAAGTTGCCTCACCATCTGGTATACATTGCTAGTGCATTGTAGGCTCAGAGGAAAAATCTAGTGTGTAGTCAGGTGGTGGTTTGCCTAGAGGAGAGCATTTAGCCTCTGGCATGCTGGCTGTTGTCCTGTTCTGCTGGCAGCTTTTGTAACGTGGTCAATGAGAGGAGCATGAGAAAGAGGGAAGGTAACAGAACTTTAGGCAAAGACAACAGATACAGTTTGCTTTTTAGGGATCAAAATGCAGTAGTCATCTTTACAAGGTCAAGTAAGTCAGGGTGATAATTGGATCCATAGTCCAGGTAGCTGAAACTCCCTCTTGAATGGATGTAACAGCTGGGCTGGATCCAGGTGACGGGTCAGGTTTGCACCACTAACCCCAGGAGCCAGGTTTTGGTGGTAGAACAACATATGCCACAGCTGTTCAAGGACAACAAGAATGAGATTTACTAAAGCAGAGGAAATCTGATCACCTAACATTTCAAGGTTATACAGCAGAGGGGGTGCAGGGAACCCCCTATCCATGGTGTGCACACAGCCATGAGTGGAAGTGGATCAGAAACCAACAGCAGTCCTCATTAATACACAATTCCTGTATTTCCCCTGTACACTTATATCCTTGATGGCAACTTAAAATCTATCAACAGCCATACAGACCTAACCCACTTCATTGCTCCATTCTAGCCCTGATTTACTCTAGTGCTTTTCCTGTTCTGTGAATGAAGATGGAATTGGGCATATGCAGTGAACCCTGCTTTTACTGTCCAGTATCAAACTATATTCTCTCCAGTTTTTAAATTTGGAGGGGGTGTCTTTCACTGTGAAGAACTCAGATTTAGGCATAATGCATGGAGGGATTGGATCTCCTGGTTTACATGTCCTTATGAGAGTCAAAGAGAAAGGTGAGAGCAGGTCATAGACAAGCAGCAACCATTCCTCTAATCTGTTGTTTCAACTGGAAGAAAAAGACAAATGTAGTTTTGGAACTAGATGGAAAAAAAGGAGTGTAGAAAGCACCTGTAGAAGGGTGTGGAAGGAGCTTCAGTCTCCCTGTAACATTGTTTTGGAGTCAGAATTTATGTTCAGATGGAGTAGCTGGGAAGTGCTTCCAGGTCTCCTCATTTAGATGCATCCAGAGTTCAACTTTCACTTTTTAAATCCTCAGTATCATGGTCTTGGTCATACCTGACCTTCTGGAAAACCAAAGGTGAAATAATTTCCAAGAGCCACTCAAGGGGGTTACATAATGGCATCTGGACAGTGACAGACTTAACTCCATTTTTCCTGATTTTTGTACAAATTCATAAATCCAGAATTAACCCTAAAACTTTTCTTCAGCCACTCAGTCTGTGACAGGGGCAACAGAAGGATTCATCAACGTTCCGCTGACGTGTTTCCCTTTCCTCTTCTTTGCAGGTCTCCATGAAATCCAGTGCTCCCTGCCTGTAGAAAACAGAAGAATCTTTCTGAATGAATTATCTGAGGTCAGCTTTAGTGAATGCAAATTTAGTTTGTCGCTGACGGACCTTTTTATCATCATCTTCTCTGGAGTCGCGGTCTCCATTGCTGCTATTCTGTCAAGCTTCTTCCTAGCGACTCTAGTACACTGCTTCCAAAGATGTGCTCCCAGTAAAGATGACGATGATGATGAAGACGACAGTGAGGACTGAACTTAGCCTACATGCTTAAGCTTCCTGGGTTTCTAAGTTACTAGATCATCAGCCAAAGTCTAGGAAGAAAACTAGTAGAGTAAAAGCTTTAAATGTGAATTAAATGAAACCACAATGTGTAAGGATCCATGTTAATCTCGGAAGTCGCAGGCAGGAGTTGCAGTTTGCATCTGAGACCGTTAGCTTTGCTTGCATATGTAACCTGGTGCAATGAGAGCAGGCTGATTTCTATGATCCTTAATGAAACACTGCGTTTTAAATTGAAGATTGGAGGAAAAGGAGAGAAAAGGCAATAAAAAGTTCCAGAGTTTTAAAAGACTAACTCACAGCTTCCACATTGTCCTTCTGATGAGATGCAGATGTCCTTAACAGCTTGTTCTAAAGGCACTTGGAAAAGGACTGGCTCATGGAGGCACTTCAGTGGGAAAACACAGAAGCAATTTGAGACAGCATCCTTCCTAGATCTAAGTAGTGAGTGTCTCCATTAAGCTCACACAACTTTCTAAGGAACAAAATGCAGTTAAAATGATTCCTAGAGTTGTAAAAAGCATTGTAGGAAGGTTGGCATTTACTCTCTATAAATGTGCTCTACAAACATTCATCCTCCATTTAAGGACAGCAGTTGCAGGCATCGTTCAGCCAAAATTTTTTTATTTCTATAAGTGAATCTGATTCTAGATCTGAGTCATCTACTGCAGCTGCCTGGCACCTCTTTGGTCATGGCACAAGTACTAAATATAACATTCTTTGGCATTTTTAGATGGAATGAAGTAAAGGATTTCCCTTCCCTGTAATAATAGGCACAAAGAACTGTTGCAGTATTCAGCCCATTTAGTTATTTTAAAATACTAAGTGCTATATTCTTCTCCTGGTTATACTAAAGCAATACAACTGAAGTGATTACCACAATCCAAATTGGCAGTTGCATAAGCAAGAGTGGAATCTGGCCTGAGATGTTTCTGACTGTGCTATAGATTTGTCAAAACTTGAGCTCTTCTATATAATGGTAGATATTTTTGTTAAAATTTAAAATTACCTTTATTACAAGAGATTTTTGGAATAGTGCTGGACAGCTTTTTAGGATAAGTATATTTTTAAAATATTTGTAATGGAAATATTTTTTTAAAGTTCTGTGTATTTAAAGTACTATCTAGAGTAGCTGTGAGGGCTTAAAGTAATGAGTAACATAATAAACAATTTAGGGACTGTATGCTATTATAAAAGAACTAGATCTGATAAAAAATACCATCTATTTAACTACTGTAAATGCCATTACTTCTTGAAACACACTCTTTGGTTATAACATTGCCTTGCTCAGTTAATAGGAGTGGTCTTTGAGGGTCAGTTAGCTCCAGACCTCTGGTGTTTGTTGTGCTAATCCCTCAGGCAGGCAGGAGTGCATCACACTGTGTTAGGAGGGGTAACACCACCCAGCAGACGGCTACAGATCAGCACTCCTGGGCCCTTCCAAACGTGATCAGGGAGAAGACCTTCAGCACATCACTGTCTGTCTGTGCCTCAGTTTCACTACCTGTAAAACAAAGATCATAATAACTGTTTATCTTTTTCAAGTGCTTTGAGATATGCAAGGGGGGGAGCACTATCTTGGGGCTATGTGTATTGTTTATGTATGTTAGGCTGAAGCAGATGTTCTGCAGGAGGTCTGATCTGATCTCACATCAGGCTGACTTCACCAACACCAGTGGAGTTACTCCTCTGGCTAACAGAATTTGCACCAAGCTGAGGTCAAAGGCAGGACAGGAGTGTTTATTTCTGCTAGCTCTACAGCTTGTTCAATGCGACTTAATGCTGCCGTCGTTAAATTAGTACTTCTGAAAACACTAGAACAGAATTAAGTAGGGCAGTGAGAGGATATTCTGTATCAGTACAGATTCTTTTAAGAAAAATGAAATGACATGATTTTCACTGTGTAGTGCCATGATTATAAAGAACACAAATATATTTATAATTTCAGTGTGAGCTTCCATGTTTGTTTGTATGTGGGTATGACAAAAGGAGAAAACACCTGCCTGGTTTTGTCATTGTTTGTAAGCAGGGTTTATAAGCAGTATACTTTGGAAATATGCAACTTGTTGCCTGGTGCAGTCCATGAAGCACCCTCCCTTTGCAACAAATACGGATATGTTATCAACAGTTTTATATTTAGAGCTCTGCAAATTGTTCAGGGATGGAACAAGAAACTGGGTCACGCTTTTTTGTCTGCAAGTTTTATTATGGACTCAAAACTTGCAGCCATTTAGTGAAATTATTTGTCCTACCAAACTTTTCATCGAGACATCAGTGAATGTTTCAGCAAATGTCTGCCCTTCCTTTGGTAACAGATTTATGGGTTTGCTTGTTGTCCAGTGAGGCTCAGTAATTTTACAGAGCTCACAGACTCAAACTCAATTGCTTTGACTGGGCTCTACTCTTACTTGCCTGTTACCCTACTGTGGTGCCTCAAAATGAAGGTCTAGATTTGTTTATAGTTTGTTCAACCCAACATAAAGCCCTGAAAGCACAGGTTGGATTTGGAACTCAGCACCCCCCAGAACAGCAAGGAGCAGACCAAGCTGACACCCACATAATCCAGTGCAAGCTGAAGAGCGAGGCTTAGTAAGGCTTTATTTATGAACCTGCCATTCTGGGTGCTCCATCACATCAAAGGGATTTTGCAATGTATGTTTTCTTTCCAGATAAGAAACTTTAATGATCTATTTTCCCCTACTAAGTGATGTATATTTCATAACTATTGAACTCATCCAGTTACAAGTACTTATCCAGTGTCAGCATCAGCAGTTACGTACTGGTCATATTGATTTTGCATAATTCTAATTGCCAGTAAACAAGACAGAACTTGGATTCTTACTGGGATTTTTCTTATTTTACAATATTCAGAGCAAAACATTCCCCTGCAGGAATACTGCCAGAACAAGTGAGCACCTTAATGGTCCCCTGCAAAGTTTGGAAAGCAGATTTCACTGTGTATAGGAAGTGTCCCCATGGCTGCATTATTACTGCAGTTCTACTTCCACAAGGACAGTAACATGGAGGAAATCCCATCTCCAGCTTTGTGGACTTGGGAAGTGTTCCTGTGTGAGGATGTTGCTGTGGGTGGGATCGAGTGAGAATTCACTCCCCACTCAGATTAGTGATGTTACAGGGGTGCTGAGGCTGAGTGGAATTCATCTCCCTGTGCAGCACAACCCTGGCTCGAGGAGCACTGCCTGGACGTGACTGTGAGTGTGCAGCAGCAACTTTGTCCTCACATGCAGTTTTCCTTCTGAAATGGGTTTGCTTCAGTTGTGGCTTCTCTTACCAGGAACAAGCAGACATTCTACCTGCTTCAAGGGGAAGGAAAGGTACTATGTGACCCAAATAAACGTTGCAGGCTCAGAGAGCCGGGGAGCAGCTGTCACGTTGCCTGCAGACATGTCTCCTTGGTGAAATGCCGGATCTTGGTATGTGTGAGGACCAAAAAATGTGCAGGAAAGCAAATCTGCATGATGGAATTGAGATAGAGCCTGACTTTTTAGAAGCACATATATTGGTTTAAAAACCCCCTAATCCACAGAATATTCAAGATCACCTGAAGAGATTGTCTAAACCTGACATTTCATCCTCTTTCTGAGGCAGCTTCACTCCTTCTGGGAGTCTTACTCAGATGTGAATGTTAATGGATCGTTTTTAGGGCAGCATAAAATGCATTGGGAAAGTACCTCGAAGGGATGGTTCTGGAAGCTTTTTAAAGCTGCTTGCCTACATCAGATACATAGGAGAGAGCAAAGCATTGTATGCTGACAGCTAGATTTTAGCCTGGCAGACTTAGAGGTGGCCAAAGATGGTTTCATCTTTTGGCTGTGGGAAGAACTGTGTGCAGGCCCCTCTGTATGTGGATAGGGGGAAGGTGTGGGTATAACAATACTAGAGCTTGCTGTAATTATCAACCCTGCAGACAGCCTCAGTGGGACAGCTGAAGCCTGATGGGGATGCTGAGCCCAAGACAGTCCTTCATCCCCAGCAGAGGTTCCTCTGTGCTGGCTTTCAAACCACAGGAGCAACGATCTGCAGGACCTTTTCCTGATTCAGGATGTGCTGCCACCTACTACGTGAGTAGATTACTTCAGTGTCCAGGGCTACTCACTGGCACTTTTCTAAGTTCAGACCATATCCCCCAAACAAAGGAGCAGGGTTTTGATAGCTTGACCTTTCCTTGGAGAATGACATTGTTGTGGTGTTGCCTGTTTTATGGAGTGCTAGTGGCAACTGAAATGTTTTCCTGGGAGGTAAGGTGGGATTCATTATGGTGAGGGTGGTCCTGATAATGGTGACTCCTTCCACACTCTGTCTGAAAAGGAAACAAAATATGCATTAGGAAATTCAGTCACTTGGGTGAGTAACATCTGCCATGGACTCTTGAGTGCCAAGTAGTCTGTGATATGCATAAACCTCCAGAAACATTTATTTCATGTCCTGTTAACATTAGAGCAATAAGCCTTGTCATGGAATTTTAGAAAACAGCTATTGAAGAACCTCAGATACATCATCTAATGATGGCTGATACTTTGTAATAAAAATACTTGGGTTTCTTAATGAGTTTCCTATTCTCATCTTGCCTTTGTCCTCTCCATTTTGCCTTGGTTTCTGTATCTTCATATCTTGACTGTGTCTAGAAGAGCAGAATCCCAGTTTGGAGCTATGTGGTACAACAACACAAATCACCTATTTCAATAACCAACTAGCACACTAGGAAAAAGGTGAAGTTTTATGCTGCCCAAATAGCCACCTACTATTATAAAGAGTTAGCAGGGAAAAACTACTGGATCTTAAGCTGAGAGAGCAACAGGAGACCTTCAGTTGCCAAGCAGAATGCCTGACTTATGATGGTTCCCATCAGCCCCCACACCCCATCCAGGTACAAGTGTTGTACACCACTTCAGAAAACCCCCATCAGCTGGAAGAATGAGCAAAAAAGAGCTGAAGACTGATCAGGAGAGTCAGCTTTGTGACCTTTGCTCACAACCTTAATGTGACACAGTCCAGCTGACACCCCGAGGTGTAGCTTGCCGCTGCGTGTGGGTGTTGCTCTTTAATGAGGGCAAGTGTTGAAAGACTTTGCAAGAGAAATAATGTTTGGTCTTTGTGGTGCTTATCAGGGAATGAAATGACTGTGAACATATTTGACAAACAATTCCAGTCTATTTTTGCCCACCAGTTTCCCTCAAATTGAGAAACTGTCACTCCCTTGAGAGTAGATTAGGTTTGCAATCTGCAGTGGGTTAAAGTATTACTCTTTATCCTTTGAAGATCTGGCTTCAAATGTGAATTTGGGTCACAGGAGGAAATGACCAGAATAAATCCCTTAAGGTCATTTTGGTCAGTTGGGCAAACGCATAGAGATGCCCTTATTAACAATATGAACTGTAGAGGTGATGGGATGACACTTCTCTGAACTCAGAGAGACTCCATGAAAATATGGCATTTGGTTTTAAAAACACCAGGGCAACAGAGAGATGAGGCAGCTGTGTTGTAAATAGCATTAAAAAAAAGGAAATTGAAGCATAATTAGAGTCAGGCCAAATATTTTTATAGCTCACCATTATTTTTTATTTCATTACTTTGTTGGGTGTTTACCTTCATTTTGACAAGGTGGTGTTAAAGCCTGTGTGCCTCCACACAGGGAACTGTGGGATATTGGCTATATATTAGTACTGGTTATGGCTTTAGAGCTGCAGTGTCCTAACTAATAACCTGAAAATCTGCCTGCCAGTGCTGATTCACTAGGCAAACCCTTGTTTTGATCAGAACAACAGTTGCCTTGGGACTGTATTCATTCAAAACCAACCCAAAACTTGTCTGAAACTTTGGATGGAACAAGAAAATGTTCTCTAAGTGGATTCTCTGCTTCCTTCTTGTGGCAAGTCCTAAATGTTGTGGAATTTGTTGACCTCAGATAATTTGAGAGATATTTGAGAGATATCTCAGATAACTCAGAGGTTTTGGCAAAAAAACAACAGAGGGGTGATATAGAAATATATTCTAGAAATATATAGGGTAACTTGAAGTTGGAAATTCTCAAAATCCAATTTTAAATTATGTTTCTCAGAGTGTTATAATGTTGCTAGTGCAAAATTAGAGACATTTTGCTTCATTTGCTTCAAAATTAGATATCAGCTTAAAAAAAAAGTTCTTTAAAGCAAAAATTGGAAGAAAAAAACTGCTTTAGAGGTTATTCAGTCTGGAATGTTTAGGTTTTTTTAACAACCAATTGAAAATAAACCCTGCAATGTAGGATTTTTAATGAAAGCAGAGAGTGTTCTGACCACAAACTCATGAACATTATGTTATATGGCAGGAAAACCACTACAGATTTACCATAGTCTACTTCAACCTGTTCCTTTAGGGAATAGAATTTGTTAGGTGGAGAAGTCTTTATTGTTTTGGAGGGAACTGTTTCATGCAGGTGGATCCCTTCAGTGTGGGTGCACAGGGGCGCTGGTCCCCGCTGAGCGGTGTGGGCTTTGCAGGGCTCTGGGAGTGCATCAGAGGGACTGGTGGCTTTCCCTGTAACCTGGACTGCTCTGACAGAGGAATTGCAGCTCTGTGTTGACCTGGATTCTGATGTCAGAACTCAATTACTTGGGATCCAGCCCTTCTCTGGTAAGGTAGGTCAGCTCCATTAACGTTACTAGTGGGAGTGGTGATCTGTCAGTGACCTGAGTTTGTGGTCTCTGCGTTGGAGGGTGAATACTGGTTTTATTTAGGATTATAGATGGTGTTATGTGGAGATGGCAGACACTCTGCATGGAGAGGCCATGTAGCTTTTCTAGATTCTTTCTGGATTCAGGTGTATTGCCCTCTGCTCTGTGGAAGGAGGATCTGATCCTACTTGGCAAAACTTGACTGGGGCCTCATGTAGCTCAGGCAGCAACACATGTGTTGTTATTCCAAGCACATTCCCTCGATCTGATAATCACTACATCTATGTCCTAGATTGATGATGGACTTATAATGAATGTCTTTAACCTCAGCCTAGCCCAGCCATCTGCTCTGTGGAACAAGCTGGCACTTCAAAGCCATATTTCGCTTCAAGGTGTCTCCCTGTAGCCTTACAGAACAAATAGTGAGTCATCTTCTCCCACAAGAATAAAGCAATATAGTAACCAGCTCAGAGCCCATGCCCAGGAGGAAGGAAAGCTTGCAGAGAGCTCCACAGCCCAACACAATAACAACCTTTGCACTGAGGAGAATAAATGCTTCTTGGAGCAAGTAGTGTAGACACACGTACGTCCTCGGGGCTGGAGTAGTGGTTACACTAGCTGGGCTTCTGAGAGGCCACTTGTAGAGTCTCTGTGGTGGTGTGGTCATGTAGGGGCAAGCAGACAATTTTGGGGCAGAGAAATTGGGTAGATGTTCCCTATTTTGTTTGATCCCTCTCACTGCAGCCTTCAGAGCTATTGAGCAGACAGCTGCAGTGTTTCTGCTTCTCAGCCACGTCGTACCGAGGTGACACCAATCTCGAGGGATGTGTATGGGAGTGTTTAACTTCTACAGGCTATGAAGGGAGGGATTTTCCTGCACACAGGATTGATGTTCCCATTAAAGCCAAAATCAGAGATAATTGCTTTGTCTGGACTAGGCTGTGGAGAGGTATCTCTGCCATGCTGGTGTTATTCCTTTCCAAATGTTATATCCAGTGATAGAAATTTTAGACCGATTGCTTGGTTTTGGGTTGGATTTAAATAACTTTGCTTTAACAGACATGTGGGAAAGTCAAACTATTGAAGATCATTACTGCTACCTCCTTTTCATGCCTGCAGCATCCCTGGGGGCAGTTTGTTTGCAATACATGTGTAAGGTAGCAGCTTTGGCAGTGTTGTGTGTAGTACTTTACATACCCCTTCCACCCTGTTAAACACACAGAACCTGAGTCTTAGCATGGTCTGTCTGTAAAAACTGTGGTCACACAGGGAATCAAACCAAACCTGGGTTTCAACAGAAAATCATACATTCAAATATTCCTTATTTTACTGCTTTGAGTCTTTGAGAACCAGATCTAAATCACACAGGTACTGAAGACTCCCCCACAACCCCTTAGTAAAAATAGGCTTTTATCAAACAAGATGCCTTTGGACTCTTCTGAGGACATACAGTCTGTGTATTCATTTAGGGAAAGCTTGTCACTCAGGGAGCTGCCCATTTGCCCATCCCAAAGCCCATCTGTTCTTTCCTTAGATGCAGGAATTGGGATTTCACTGTCAGCTTTCACTATTCCTGCACGTCTCACACCCCTTTTGCAGCAAGGTGAAGAACACCCATGTCCACAGGCAACAAGGGAGACCCACTGCTTGTTCTTCCTCTTCCCTTGCAGTTCAGTACCTAAGAATTTAGTCTTAAACTTCTATGGCAACTGCCTCTTTTTCTGTTTAACTGGGTGGCTCAGAAAGGGAGTGTCAGTGAGGGTGCTTGCTTCATTAAGGGGAATGGTTTTGGGGTTATAAAACTGCTTTCCACCTGCCCACTGTTTAAAAATGAGCTGTTGTCAAGTCCTGAGGACCTTGGTCTGTCTTCTGTTGCAGTGCTAGAAAATTAGGGACTCCAATCTTAAATGGAAAAGTATAAGAAGCTTTGTCTCATAAAGTGACACTTGAGACTTGTCTGTCATTTTTTCCATGTTCTTTACCAAATGATCCCTCCTGCTGCCACCTTCAGATGAAGTGATTTAAAATGGATGGGATATTAAAGCTTTAAGACAGGGCTTTAAAATAAATTAAATGCTATCAGGCCTGTAATAGTAACAAGCTGTTGTCTCTGCCAGCTGGACTGTAGACTTAATCACTCAGTAAATCCCACTTTCCACACCACTACACTTGTTTTCTCTACCTTCTGCCCTTTCACCAAAACCACAGCATAAACCCAGCACTCCTGTGGTCTCTGTCAGAGCTGTGGAGGGAGAAACCTTTCTCTGAACTGCCAGCACAGCACATGCTGTGCAGCTGAGTTTGCCTTACCTGGAACATGCTCTCTAAAATCCCAAGTTGGGGAGGAACAAGAGCTCAGGCTTAAGCTGATGTACATGTATTTGTTTCCCTACATGCAGGGTGTGGGTAGGAATGTGCTGTTCAGTGAGTTGCTGTACACTTAGCAGCTCCAAAGCCGGGCTTTTCGGGATCTGGATTTCCAGATGGAAAAGTATCCCTGAGGGCAGAAGTCCTCTTCTGAGCCTGCTGCTTGCAGTGCTGTTTTTCATAGAATCATAGAATTTTTAAGGCTGGAAATGACCCCTAAGATCATCCAGTCCAACCATTAACCCACCGCCACCAAGTCTACCCTTAGACCATGTCCTCAAGCACCGCATCTCCCCGTCTGTTAAACCCCTCCAGGGATGGGGACTCAACAACCTCCCTGGGCAGCCTGTTCCAGTGCTTGAGGACTCTCTCAGTAAAGAAGTTCTTCCTAATATCCAACCTAAATTTTCCCTGGTGCAACTTGAGGCCATTACCTCGAGTTCTGTCGCCTGTTACTGGGGAGAAGAGACCAACCCCCAGCTCACTGCAACCTCCTTTCAGGTAGTTGTAGAGAGCAATAAGGTCTCCCCTCAGTCTCCTCCAAACTAAACACCCCCAGCTCCCTCAGCCTCCTCGTAGGGCCTGTTCTCCAGACCCTTCACCATCCTCGTTGCCCTTCTCTGGACACGCTCCAGCACCTCAACATCCTTCTTGAAGTGAGGGGCCCAGAACTGAACACAGTACTCGAGGTGAGGCCTCACCAGTGCAGAATACAGGGGGATTATCACCTCCCTGCTCCTGCTGGCCACACCGCTCCTGATCCAAGCCAGGATGCCATTGGCCCTCTTGGCCACCTGGGCACACTGCTGGCTCATGTTTAGGGGGCTGTCAACCAACACCCCCAGGTCCCTTTCCCCAGGCTGCTCTCCAGCCACTCCTGCCCAAGCCTGTGACGTTGCCGGGGGTTGGTGTGACCAAAGCGCAGGACCCGGCATTTGGCCTTGTTGAACATCATATTGTTGGCCCCAGCCCAACCATCCAGCCTGTCCAGAAAGAAAGAAGGAACTTCTGTATTCCATACAGGATTGGATTAGATAGTAAATACATGAAATATTTTTCATTAATACTGTTGCTTTAAAAAGAACCTGTCACTGCTGACTTTTAGACTGGTGCTGTCGTTCAGACCGGCTCCAGGTACCAGCCAGTCAGAACTCACCGGGGAAACAAATTACTTCCAAATGAGTCGACTCAGAAAACACCTTTCCAGGATGTCAGATTTCCCTCTGACTTGGAGCTTTGCCTCAGGGCAGCAGAAGAGTTCGGTGTGATGACCTCTGGGATGAAACTCCAGGTTTTTGGTCAACAAGAACTCAGTTTCTAGTTGTCTCTCACTTGGTTGAAGGAGCCATCAGAGGGAAGCTGGTTTTAGTGAAACTGCAAACAACATTTCTCCAATTTGTGCATTGGCTGCATAATCAAGGAATTGATGATTGATTCAGGTCTGGGTCTCAGTCCCAGCAGTGCAGCCCTGGAAGGCAGTTAACCTCTCTATCATGTGTTTAACCACCTGTAAAACGGGTATGATGCCACTTACCTGCCTGACGCAGCTTTACAGGGGCTTAATTTTTAATCAGCCTCTGTTAAAACACTGAGCTCGGTGTGCAGAAGGTACATGGAGAGGGAAAGTGGTTGTATTACCAGAGTACTGCTGTGGTAAGATTTACATTTCCAAGAGCAGTCTGTGGTGAACTGCACCAATGCTCTAGGAGTAACATCGAACAGGGAACGAAGTATCGGGAGGCGTAGGACGGACGGGATGGAGCACAGTGTAGGGTTCCCTCGCTCCTATTAATTATACATATGGAGCAACTTGTTAATGCATTTCTAAAGACATGTTGACACAAGCCCAGACCTCTATCCTGGCAGGCAGTCTGGTGAATTAATTCAACCCTGGGATCAGAAGGAACTGGACAACGTAGTTGAAGGCATTTCTCTAACAACCAAAACAGGCTCCTGTCAGAGAAACAGATTTCCTGGGGCCGTGCGAGGGAGCACCAAGTAATGATACACCTTCATTGGCAGTTGGTTATGAATAATTTCTGTAGAAGGCCCTGGCATTACATTTCAGGCTGATTGTCCATGGAATATGACCAGGTATCGTTCTCAATGTTATTTCTCTAACCCCTATGCCCTCCACAACAGTTCCAGAAATAATTATAAAAGTATTTAACTTCACTTGAGTCCTTCAGGATTTACATTTATGGTAAACATATGGTATGGGGCAGCCAACAGAAATGGAAATCAACCACATCAATTATAATTTATCAGATTGCCTAATGTGTGCTACAGTATTCAAACCTTACATAGTATTTTTAAGCAAATTTGACACTGTTTTTCAGACACAAAACCCCCATAAAATGCCTGTAATTACCATTCCTTCCCACAGCAGAAGTGCAGCTGGGCTGTGTGAAGTGAATACATACATGTTCTGTGAGGTTCCCTTCTTTGTGCTACCTCAAACTCCAAACAGAGAACAGTGCAGCTGGAAACTTCCATGGACCAGGTTGTGGCAATTTCTTCAGTGTGTAGATGAATAAGGTCACAAAGAAAACACACCTCAGAGTGATGTGAAGCTATTGCAGGAGTTGCATCCATTAGCTGAAAAGATTTTTGTTGTCTCTTTTTCAGAGTCACTTAGAAAATTAGACTTTCCAGGTAAAAAAAATGGAGTGGTTAAATTAAACAAAGAGCGTTACTGGAAGAGACATCCACATTGAGTGTCAAAACTTTGACATTAGAAATACATTAGTTTGATTATTTTACATTGCTGATTCACTCACAGGGCATCTAAATATCACTGTGTCACCTGGAGAATTTATAAAACAAATTCTTAAAACAACCACAGGACTTAAAACATTTTCTGAAGTAACTACTGATTTTGGGCTCAACTTGAGATATCCTGAGGAACTTGACCTTAAAGTGCTGAGCACCTGCTGTCTGGGAAATGCTCAGACTTGGAGGTATCCAAATTAATTCAGTATCTTTGAAAATCCTAAATTTTAAGTGCAGCACAATGTCTTTACCTGAAGACCATATCTCTTCCATAATATGAGTTGCTGTAGAGAAAAATGTTTAAAAATATAACCTGAGATCTTATAGCCATTACCACTATGGCAGCTTTGGATTTTGTTGGTTTAGTGAGCTCTTTTCCCTCTTCCTTTTCCTTCCTACCCTGTTCAGAAACATCCTGAACAGTTGCTGGGTTAAAGCTTTATCCACCAAGCTACATCACCTTCAAGCACAATGCACCTAATCCATAGCCCAAACCACCCTGCACTGTTTAACCTGTAGTTTCTGTGTGTTGCAGAATTTATGGGGTTTACCAGGCTAATTTTTTCCCCACTCTTTATTCATTAAAAATAGTCTTCTGGATAATCTCTGAGAGCAGTCACATCAGTCAGTGTCACTTGTCACCGTAAAATCCACTGAAGTTTCTGTCATTCGAGTTGGTTTGGTCCATCTAAGCCTCACGAAGGTTCTTTTTTCCCTGACTCATTGACACGACTGTGGAAATGCCCCAAGAGTTTTCCAGGCCTGTTCCTTCATGGGAGGTTTGGGGAAAAGCAGCATTTGAGCTGTGTGAGTCCAGGTGAGAACCCTGTTCAAAGGATGTCACCTACTGCTGGTTGTGAACCCCAAATCTCTCAGGCTCTCTGCAAGAAGAGCTTAGGAAACTGCTCACAAAAACATTTGCAAAAACAGTGGAAAAGGAGGGAAATATATTTTTAAAAGCTGAAATGAGTCGAGATTTGGTAATGTCCTGTGGGCATTGGGATTCAAGTCCTTCTGGTGTTGGAAATCAGTAGATGCCACACTCCACAGCATGAGGCAACAGGAACAGATTTCTCAGAGATCTCAGGTGGACTGAAAAAATGCAACTTCATCACCCAGTCAATGTTACAGGTGTTTGAACTGGTGCCCACACCACAGAGAGGAGCTTTGCAGATTCCTCCTTCAGACTGAGGCTGTGCTTGACTTGAAAGAGTTAAGATTTTCTCACTCTTTCCCCCCCACCCCCTCTTTGTCTCCCTACTCCTGGCTCAGAGCACTGGCTTTCCTTTGAAGGGCACAGCACCCTGAGTGATGTTCACATGATACCAATGACAGCAGCATGATAAGCCTATTTCTGACAGTGTGGCAAATTACTATTATGAAATCCCAGTACATTTGATTGCAGAGTGACTTTCAGAAGGGATCACACATAGCAAGGTTATGAAAGGCTCAGTGTTTACTGCAGTAATGCTGACTTACTGGAATAGAATATCAAGAGCTCTTTAAATAAAAAAACCTTGGGAGAATCCCAATTCATAAAACATTTGGCTGAGTAGCTCCAACTGGCTGTTATGCTTCTCGAAGATGAAAGGGAAAAAATTATCAGTAAAAATTCTTAGCTTTTATTTTCTCTCCCTTTGGTGACTCACTGAAATGTGTTTGCTTAGAGATTCACTCAAAAGGGATCCTCAGCTCGATGCTGTCCTTCCCCTCCAACACAGCTCACTTTAGGAGGCTGGGGTGGTCAGATAAGATTCAGATTAAAAAGTGATGACAAAACCAGAAGTGGGAGGAGAAATAGGCAATTCATGGGCTAAGAAAGCACAGAGGTTTCCAGTAGAAGCAGCAAATCTGTAAAATATAAAAAACAGCAGTAACCCACCTGCTGAATGATTGTCAGGGTGTGCTACAACATGGAGATGAACTGTCCCTCTCCCAAACTTTCCTTTTGAACTCATTTCTGGAGTAACATTATCAGCAAAATAAAAACCCTGGACATGAAATGGTTCAGGAGGACAGCAGGACTTTGATTGCACCCATGGACAGTATGATGAAATATGTTTTTCTTCAGTTATTAAATAAATATGATTATTAATTCTTTTTCCAGACTTGGTTGAAAAAGCACTGTGATAGTCTAGGTAAATCTGCAATTGTTTTTCTTGGTGTTATTAATTACAAAGCCAGCAAGTTGTGATTGCTGCATTCATAAGCAATGTTCTCACTGTTCTTCATCAGAGCTGCTGCATTCTCTCTCACATGGAAGTTGGAGTAGTGGGAAGCCTTAGAATTCCTGTTAAATTTCAGTTCAGGCACATTCTGTCCCCTTAAAAGCAGAAATATTAGTGTCTGCCCTGTTTTAGCATGTTTTGAGCACTTTATGCTGTATTATACCCGAGGTGATACAGTAAGGAGCTCAGCACACATGCAAATCTGATTAGAATCATAGAATCATAGAATCATAGACTGTCTAGAGTTGGAAGGGACTCCCAGAGGTCATCTAGTCCAACCCCCCTGCAAGAAGCAGGGACACCCCCAACTAGATCAGCTTGCTCAGGGCCTCATCCAACCTGGCCTTGAACGTCTCCAGGGATCCAGGGGCATCCACCACCTCCCTGGGCAACCTGTTCCAGTGCTCCACCACTCTCACAGGAAAGAACTTTTTTCTAATATCCAATCTAAATCTCCCTCCCTCTATTTTAAAACCATCACCCCTTGTCCAGTCACAACAGGCCCTACTGAACAGCCTCTCCCCATCTTTCGTGTAGGCCCCCTTGAGGTACTGATGATGGATGATGATGATTATGATGATGATGATGATGATGATTAGGATGATGAGCTGGGAAAATAAACCAACCAAAAATGACAATACCCAACAAACAACAGTAAAACAAACCCCCAGTGAAAAACATTTTCCTTGAAGTGTTCCTGATTTGGACCTGTCATAGCTCTGACATGTGGAGCCAAACACGTTTTGTTTTAAGCAGGTTTGTAATAAATATCTGCTCTGGGTCCAGGAATTTTCATGATTTCTCTGCACTTTGTTCCATGAAGCAGTTTCTTCACTAGCCCTGTCTGCCTTTGCCCCAGTGGGTAAAAAATTAGATGTGGGGCAAATTCAGATCTCCTATCCCACCTCTCCATTGAGGAGCTACTTGAGTGTTGACTAAAATACACCAGATCACTCTACATACAGGTACAAGATATAAAACCCCTGAAGTTTAGGTAAAACCCCCTAGTTTTTTATGAGTTTTTTTGAACAGCAAAGGAGTAAAATTTGTCCCCCAAAGCCCCTAAACACCTGTAATTTCTATGTAATGGGTTGTCTACTTCTTAGACTAGAACAAAACAGTCAATAGATGGGTATATGACAGTTGATGCTTCCCTTTCTTAATTATCTCCATTTTCTTGGCCAAGTAGAACATTCACATGATGTTTATTTTGGGATACACACACAATGGTCTTGTTTGTCTGCTGGCTGGAATGTGGTTATTCCAGTCTGCTCCCATGGCTTCTCCAGCTCAGTGAGGGAACCAGCCTTTGGTTTAGTAAGTGGAGACTTGCAGGTCCCTCTGCATTCATAAATACGGTTCTGTTTAGTCGACTGTGGAATACGGTTTCCACCTGTAGGTGGCCACAGCCTGTCACAGGTTTGAGTTGACCAGCCAAGTGTCTGTGTTAGATGTGTGGCACCAACCTTTGCTACAGGTTAGGTTTTAAAGGCACATGCTCTTGGAATTTGTTTCCTGGGGGCTGTGTTGTGCCATGGAGAGGCCAAGTATTTAAATAACCTCTTTAACCTGTCCTGGACTCTGCTGTGAGGCCTGAGGATGATTCTCTCTGGAGTCAGGCTTTGGTGCAAGTGAGCAGCTGGGCATTGCCTTTCCCTATCTGTGGATAGTGACAAACTGGGGATCTTTTTGCACACCTGACACATAGCAGGATAAAAGAGACTTTTACCTCTGACTTCAGCAGGACCAGAATGTCTCCTACAAGCCTTTGGGAGAAGAGAAATGGTAGTCTACACCCCAACACTCGACTCGCATCCGTGACCTGTCTGCAGAGCCACCCATGTCTACACCAGTGCCAGCACATGCTTTCTGGGGTAATTAAACACAGATCAGTTGCAGTTGGGATCTTCTGCTGCAATGTCTTGTGGTCATGTATGGGAAGTCCCAGTGTTTTGGGAGGAGGAGCGTGCAGGGGGTTATCCAGCTTTCACTTTTCTGTGAAACATTCTGTAGTGTTACACAGTTGTCTGCCCCTAGAACCTCACAGTGACAGTTCTTCCTTTCAAGGTGATTTAATCTGTAAAGAAAAGGTGAAAGTCCCCCAAAATTTGGAAGTGGGTACAAGAAAAGGGGGATTTGTTGGTCATCATCACAGTCTAGAAATAGAATTATTTGTAAGCCCAGGAGTTGCAGTTCTAAGGACCAAGTATTCACAGCCTGGCCATAACTCTTTTACAGGCAGTTGGAAATCTTTCCACTGTTTTCAATTTACTTTGGGTGATGTTGTACGTAACACATCTCGTGCTGTAGAATTCCTAATTTCCCCCTGGAAATATACTCTGGGTCCCTGCTGTGTTATATATATTATGGTGCCATTTCCAGCAGAGTTTAAAGGCCTACAATGATAATTGCTGGTTTTGCACAGGTATTTCAACTTACATGTGATACTACAGTAAATCTGCATGTCAATATTTGTTTTATAGAGGTGATTTGTTGTACTCCTGACGTAGCAACGCCATCAGGTGTGTGAAAAGAAGGAAATAATTACTGTTGCAGAATCCTGAAGGGAAGAATATCATTGGCAATAGTGGTGTCTCCTTAAAATAAGTCTTTAAAATGTCTGGGTATTTGCTATGACTCAGTGTGTTTGAAGGGAAGGAAAATGTTACTTTAACTAGGAAGCTGGCAAATTCTGCCATTTTGATTCCACAGTGGTAATCTCAGTAAAAGACATGATTTAAAAGCTGCTATTTCTCACTGTCTGAAGCTAAATACACATTTTTATTCTAACAAATGGGAATAAAATTAGAGCACTCTGAATAAATTCACCCTGCCTCTGCGCCTGCTGTCGTAGCTTGAGGCAGAAGCAGATGACTGTGATCTCCAGGACTGTCAAACCAGCACCATAAGCCAAAGCTACGTTCACCTTAAAAAAAAAAAGAAATTTATTCCAGCTTGGTAACATGCTGGTCTGTTATTTCAGGGGTTTGGTGCCAGTGTTGGGTTTCTTAAAAGGTCATCTGAAACCTCACAGGCATTTTTGACATTTTCCCATTAACTGTGTTTGTATTAGGGGGTCTGAGATGTTTTGTTTGTGCTTAGATATAAACTTTTAACACCTTAAATCTGTCACCAGTTCTCTGAAAGATGCTATTTTGATTTTCCACATTAGCAGCTCTGAGAAAGGAGGGGAGAAATTAGCACATTTCTCATTTAATATTAATTAGAACATTATTTTTCCCTGTAGCAGTTTGCTGATTGTGGGATTTTGATGCTGCTGACTGAGGCAGCTTTGCAAATAGTCCCTATAAATAGAAAATTAACTGGTTTTGTGAAATGTCCTGGTAGAGAAAAGACTCCTTAATCAGGGAAACGGGGATGGCCTGGATGGACTCCAGCTGTGTCTGCAATGCTCTCTGACTCTACACAGCACTCTGCATGGAGGCAGTTCAGAGAGGTGTTTAACATCTGGAAATAAGGCTGTTGTTTCTCCTGCTGAGCGGCTGCAGACAAATCACTTTGCATCAAACCCCTGTAATTTAACCGGGGACAAGGACCAGCTTCACCCCCAGCCCCAGCAACGTTCTTGGCTGTAGCAAGATCTTCAAAAATGACACTGTGAGTGTGAAAGGTGACAGCAGCCAGGGTGTAAATCACGGGAATTCGTGTGACAACATGAATTGTCATGTTAAAACACCGCAGGTCGTGCGGGGCTGGCTTGCATCAGCGTTCTGTTTTCCACATAGCCTGTGGTATGTGTCGATTGTTTCCAGACAAAACAACCCCAGTTACTGATGAGCAAGAGGGAGACCTCTGGCCACCTTGTCTGTCAGCCACGTACCATCTAACAACGGCCTCTGCCGAGGCCGGGTCTGTGTCGACCGCGTAAAATCAAGCACACTTTACCTTCAACCCTGCTTGGACCTCGTTGTCTGGAAATAGGGAGGAGCAATAGTGGCACCTTTCATCTCCAGGGACTGTGAAACACCTGGAACAGCTGCATCTCTGAGCAGAGCCATGGCACTTTAGAAGAGGGGCTCCAGGCCATGAGGGGATCTACCAGAGCCCAACGGCGGCCGTCCTTGGGTTAGCAGGCTGTGGGGTGTGGGGGGGTCAGGGACCAGCGGCCTGCAGACTGCTCCTCATAAGCAATGTCAGATGCCAGACAACCCGAGGCACCGTGGTGCAGTCTTAGTGCTAAACCAGAGCCAATCCTGCCACCTGCTGCTCCCCAACACACCCACAGTGTCCTTGCTCCCAGTGTAGGCCAAGAGGTCTGCCCTAACCTGGGTCGGGTTTTACTGCGGCTGTGCTTACCGGTGGGAACGCTGTGCCTACGCCTCACGCTCTTGAGGTGCTGGACATCGTAATTTCAGGGCTTGTGAGCAGTGGAAATGGTCACAAGTGGGAGCACAGGAGGTTCCACACTGATGTCCAACAGAACTTCTCCATGGTGAGGGTGATGGAGCCCTGGGACAGGCTGCCCAGGGGGTTGTGGAGTCTCCTTCTCTGGAGATATTCCAGACCCATCTGGACACCGACCTGTGTGACCTGCTCTGGGGAACCAGCTCTGGCAGGGGGTTGGACTCGATGGGCTCTGGAGGTCCCTTCCAGCCCCTGCAGCTCTGTGACTCTGTGAAAGCATCGTGCAGTTTGCAGCGATACACACGGTGAAGAACATCCACACCTGTGTGACGAATGCAAACACTTGGATTGTGAAAAGTATTTATTTAAGTATGTGTTTAAAAGTAAAATTACTTTGTGGGGAGCTCTGAGGAAGGGTGGGCAGTCCAGCGAGAGCACCAATGTAACTGAAGGTCCTTTCAAAGCTCCAGTGTTGAGGGAACAGGAGGAGAGCCCAGGCTTGCCTGCACAACCCAGGGGACTTTCACAGCATTCCTCTAGGTATCTCCAAGTGAGGAGTTTAAATTAGAAAGCTGACTCTGTGTGCAGTTATCAGCAACCAGCATGTGCAAAGCTGTAGCTTCTGTGTCACGGTAGGAATTCAAAACTGCTTTATTTTTAATGTTCTGTACCCAAGATCTTCTCTTCATTGGCTGCTAGGCTGAGACACACAAGAAGCTTAGGCAGTGCCCAGCCTCTATGCCTCTTCTCCATAAGCACTTTTCTGTCTGGTCTTAGTGTTCCCCAGCTTGAGATGAGGACAAGGCTCTAAGCTGCAGCTGAAGGGACTTGCCGTGACACGATATCGCTGCGTGGAAGTTAAGGCAGACCTTGGCGGCATTCCCTTAGGGAGCCTTAGCTAACTCTCAGGCCAGCTGCTGTCAAGGACAAGGGCTACCATCAGGTCAATGTTCTCTTTATTTATAATGCTAACTAAATTTAGTGTTAAATCTGCTGTGAAAATTTACAGCTTGTAATATTTACCTGACAGGAGTCCAGACCCTCCTGTCCAAATACACAGTTCCTTAAATTAGACACAAAGTATGTCAGGAGACATCAGCCTAAATTACATATTTACAGCACTGAAGCAGGTAAGGACATTATTTATACAGTATTTATTTTAACACAAAAAAAAAGACTGGCTTGTTCAATGTTTTTTTTTTAAATCCTGGCAGAGGATTTAACAGTCCTTGGAGCTCTCTGGGCCAGGGGCTGTCTTTATACTGTCTGGTTACAACCAAGTTCTGCACAACCACACTGGTGTCCTTAGGGGCTGGTGCAATTGAAAGGAGAAAAGTATGTGACAATGAAGAGCAACACCCCATAAAATGACTGTGCTTAGAGATTTTTTCCTTCCTAGCCCCAAACCCATGAGTACAATGTTTATATAGCAGTTTCCTTCTGGGTCATTGTTGAACAGAACTCGGGTCCGTCCGCCCTCATGGAGATGCCCCCATTGCTGCAAGTGTTTCCTTCACACACCATCAGGATGGGGGTGTTCTCTGTGCCAAGTAGCTTGGAGATACCTCAGTCACAGCTAGAAAAATGGTCTATGCTACAGCTTCAGCTTCCCAAACTTCCTCATTGTGAAGTAATTCCCACATATGGCCTTCTGAGCTTGTGTGGATTTTATACCAGAAGAAAATGAGATCCCAAAACCCCAGAACCAGGGAATGGTTTTGTCAGACACCTCATAGCACAGCTCAGGTTTTCAACATGCTCCTGCAGTTTGGTTCCTTACAGCTGCTCTTCAAGACGAGCAGCTCCTCTGAAACGTGGATGTGGGGTGAAGATCAAGATGTTTCTGCAAAAACTGTGTCATGTTTGGGAAGTTTATGGTCTCTTTGCATGGGTGAGGAAGCAGGTTGAAACCCTGTCTAATGGTTACCTTGGTCTTCCTGCAGTCCATGGGACTGTGCCCTCTGCGATGCCCTATGCCACCGGTCAGAGGAGTGATCCTAGAGTCATTAAGGGTGGAAAAGACCTGCAAGTTCATCTAGTCCAACCATGCCCCCAGCACCCATATCACTCACTAACCCATGTCCCCAGGTCCCTCATCCAGCCTTTCCTCTAACTCCCCAGGGGACGGTGACTCCAGCACCTCCCTGGAGAACCCGTCCCAGTGCCTGACACTGTTTCTGAGAAGAAATTTCTCCTCATTCCTAACCTGAACCTCCCCTGGTGCAACTTGCAGCCACCCCCTCTTGTCCTGTCACCAGTTATCTGTGAGAAGAGGCTGAGACCCAGCTCCCCACAGCCTCCTTTCAGGTAGTTGCAGAGAGCAGTGAGGTTTCCCCTGAGCCTCCTCTCCTCCAGACTAAACAGTCCCAGCTCCCACAGCCGCTCCTCATCAGACTTGTGTTCCAGAGCCTCCATCAGCCCCGTCCTCCTTCTCCAGACACACTCC
Source organism: Heliornis fulica (assembly GCA_013399135.1). Lineage (NCBI taxonomy): Eukaryota > Metazoa > Chordata > Aves > Gruiformes > Heliornithidae > Heliornis > Heliornis fulica. The sequence goes on along the minus strand of VXBZ01009850.1, from coordinate 522,807 downwards.
AGGGCCTCCATATCTTTCTTGGAGCACAGTATTAGATGTGCAGCCTCAGCAGAGCTGAGTACAGGGGGACAATCACCCCCCCAGTGACACCACACTTCGTTCAGGCTTTGTTTGATGAGTCTTGGTGGGAGCTGTAGTCCCTGGTGTGGTGAGACAGTGTTTCCCCAAGGAAAGCCGTGCTGCCTATGAAAGGACCAAATGTGAATACTTTACAAAGCTGGTAAATGAATTTTTTTCCTGACATGTTACAACCTCACACAGTTCTCAGACCATCATCACTCACTGCAAGTGAAATCTGTTTGGACTGCTTGGGCAGAGCTTCAGGTGGGGGTTTAAGATGGTGCCCCCTGAGAGCTGATCGGGGGAGCTCAGTCCAACAAACCAAAATTAAAGAAGGGAAACACTAGTTAATTATGGCAAGTTGTTTTCATAATCAATGTGAAAAATACATTTTTAAACATACAGGAAGCTTTGCCAGATCCATGTGCCTTGTGTAACTGTCATCAGAGCTGTTCTCTGCTGGGGATCAGGGCAAGTGCGGGTCCCAGTGGCCGTATGTGCTGGAAGGTGCTGCCCGGAGGGATCCGTGCCAGGGAAAGGGCACACTGGGAGGATGGGACTTGGCAGCCATTGTGTCCTGGTTAGGCAGTGCTCACATTCAGACCAGTGAAGCTGTGGTACCAGTTAACTGACTTGGATGGCTCTTTTTACACACTTTCCAAGGAGTATTTATAACTCTCTGAAGGAGGCCTCCTGACCACGCGAGCAACCTCTGTCAACAGCCTGTTTCTCCTCTCCCTGGAACCCTGCCAGGTAGTTTCTGGGACCACCCTGTTTCGCATCTGGCATCCACAGGCCCCAATTACTGCAGAACTTGCCAGCCAGAATCAGTGTCCCTTGTCTGAGCCCGAGATGCTCAGTCCAAAGAATCTCTCTTCTTGTTTGTGCAGCTCATCTGGGCTGACATCGGTCTCCTTCAAGGCAAGAAACGTGCCTGCTTTGAGAGATGGGCATCAATTCTAACTGCCACTTTGTCTCTTCAGTGTCACAGGAGTTCAAACATGAGGCTGATTTCAGGCATTTGAGACTGTCTAGAACGTTTTCACAACAGGGAGTTGCATCAAACCATTTGCTCCATGAAAAATCAGAGAGACCAGTGCACTCCTGCTTTCCAGTCACCAGTGACCACAAGGCCCTGAGACTAAAATTTCTCAAAAAAGAAAAAGCTTGAATAAACCTGGCACACCAGCAGCATGTTGTCCTTTGCATGTAAGTGACTCCCAGGAGTCTCAAAGTGCACATTAGTGCATCACACCTGACAACATCAGAGTGCACCAGAACAAACGTTACCCATTTACTGGCCTGGTGAAACTGTGCTTCAGTTCCAAGCTGGATCCATGTTTCAGAGGTCTTCAAGTTCAAGAGCTCTTTTCAGCAGATCTGTATTTCAAGGTGATCTCTTTTCTTTGTGAGGTTTTGCCATTTTCATTGTTAATACCCCTCTGTCTCCACAGTGGAACCCAGCATCTCTGTTGTAGGTTTTCATCCATAGAAAGCATTGGGTTGGAAGTGACCTCTAAAGGCCATCTGCTCATCAGTGAGCAGGGACATCTTCACTAGAGCAGGTTCCTCAGAGCCCCATCCACGCTGACCTTGAACCTCTCCAGAGATGGGGCCTCCACCACCTCTCTGGGCAACCTGGGTCAGTGTCTCACCAACCTGATACTGAAGAATTTCCTCCTAACACCCAACCTAAATCTCCCCTTTTCTAGTTTCAAACCATCACCCCTCGTCCTATCACTCCATGCCCTCGGGAACAGTTCTTCCTAGAATTCTGATAGGCACCTTCAGGGACTGGAAGGCTGCTAGAAGGTGCTTTTCCCAAGTGCTTTTCCTCAGGGCTGCTTTCCAGCACATCATCTCCTGACCTGGATGGATAACGAGGGTTGTCCCATCCAGGGGCAGAACCCTGCACTTGGCTTTGTTGAGCCTCATGGTGTTGACCTGGACCCACTTCTCCAGCCTGTCCAGGTCCCTCTGGATGGCATCCCATCCCTCTGGCACATGAACCTCACCACCCAGTGTGGAGTCATCAGGTGTTTTCATTAGTTGGCTGCAGTTTCTATTTACTAGCAAATGGATTTCTGAGTTATTGCAAATTTTTTAATGATGAGACTTAAGATTTTCTCACCTCTTTTCCATGGAAACCGTGAACATCTTCATTGTTTCTGTTTTTAGATGTTCTTGAAGAACAGGCAGAACAACCTCTGCTTCAGTTAGTTTATCAAGAATAAAAATCCTTGACATTTCTGAAGAGTCAACAGAGCTGGGAAATGTTTTTGTGTTAGACACAACAAGGGTATTTATTTATTATTAAATATCACAACTGATTAAAAAGGATTGTTTGTCTCAGCAACAACTTGTGTCTTTAAGATATCCCTCATTTTCATCTGCTGTTCCTCCCTCAACGTGCTCCTCCCAAATGCAGGACTGTGCCTGGAGAAACGTGTGTCTAATAAACCAGATGCACAGGATCAGAATGCAGGATCATGACCTCAAAATGGGTCATGATCCTGCATCATGGGATCATGATGCAGGATCTAACCCCGGCTGGGGTTAGACCGGACGGTTGGGGGGAGATCTAGGTCAACACACCAAAGAAGAAAAAACTTAATTACTGGTGCTACTCTATCTGAAATGTTGTCTGGTAGAGTATTCCAGCAATGTCTTTGAGATAAAGACACCTTCATTCAGTTCTGCTTACTGACTGCTCAGTGTTTGATTCCACCTTCACTGAGCTCTGACCAGGGGATGGAGAAGCCTGGACTCTCTCCATCATGAGTTTAGTTTGAGACTTGAGTCACCAGAAAGCTGGTTAGATATCTCTGATGCATATTTAGTACTGGTGGGGTGAGAACAGCTAATCAGTTCAACAGTTCAAAGCAGATATTTTGCTTCCCAATGAATATAATTAACTGCAACTGACGTGTCCTGTGGAGTTGTGCATTTTTCTAAGAAGCTCTCTATCAAAACACACCTCATCCCATTACCTGCTGCTTTGTTTGGTTCCTTTGGGTGTCACAGTTGTGTATTTACTGGTAAATGGCCCAGTAGTTGAAGAGATCAGACTGGTGCTTGGGCACCCCTGCCTGTCATCCTACACAGCTGGAATTAGTGTCCTCATACACATTTCATCGGTGGTGCTTGTGCATCTCAGTGATTCCCTGTATGTCAGGCTGATGATGTCTTTCCATATATGAGCTTTGGGTTTAGAAGCACAGTAGATAATAACTATAAATGTTTTATTTACTATAAATATTTAATAAGTATGAATGATTGATGATCAGATTTTTAAGGAAACCGATGAGAGTTGCACGAAATGAAAACTACCTGTGTATATTGTCTAAGCTGTAACCTAAATATCATCCAGGCTTGTTGTGCTATTAAGATGCAAGCCTGGTTGGGGTTTCCATGAAAAATATTAGCACATGTGCCATGAACAAACAGAAAAATACACTTTTTATAGTCATATTGGCAATGAAGTTATCTGGATGGACTTGCTTGTGGATACAAGAATTGCTGTATCTGCCAATGTTCATCCACTGAAGGCATCCCCTCCTTATGGACTGTGGTAAATATGTGTTTTCAAGACAATATGGTTTTTATAGCACAGCACTCATAGCTGGCTGGGTTTCTGTGACTACTTTCACCTATTTTACTTTCAGTATTTTTCTAATTGCATTTGATCTCCCTGGGGTTTTGAAGAAAAAAAAAACAAACAAACAAACAAACAAACCCCAAAAAAACCTCACACCCATATAGTGTTTTTCAGGGCTCTTGCACCTTGAAAATACTGAATTAACAACGCTGCTCCATCAGCTGAGGGGCTGGGTGCCCCGGGGTTTTTCGGACCTCGCAGCTGAGTGAGGAATCACTTTGCCAATAGGTGACACTGTTGCTCTCCACAAAGTCTGAATCATCACTGACCTTAACTCCAACCTTGAAAAAGCGAACCTAAATCACGGTGACTAAAACGTTGCAGAGGTAAAACTCTGTACAGAGCCTGGCCAGAGGCTTGTCCACGCCAAAAGCACGGTATATGCTTTGTCTTGTTTCCAAAAATAGCTCTGTTATAGCTAATCTTGAGAAAAAACTGATAAGGAGATAAATATGTGCTGAATTCCAGATATATTTAATCTAAGCCTTTATCTTGCTGGAGGTTTCTTGTTGAGCCTCCATCCAATAGCAGCTGAACCTTTCAAGTCTCTACTCTGAACTCAAAGTGATTCCAATGCTGAAGGAGCACAGGGGTGCGATAACAACTTGGACCTCTGGCAGCACGTTGGACGTAGGTGGCTCACATGCCTTCCCAGCCAAGTGTCAGGGTGGCCCATCCAGCAGTATAAAGGCCAACTGTTTCTTCTGAGTTTACTGTTTGGTAATGTAAGGTCAGCTAATTCACTTTGCAGCTTATCTGCCATTAAGTGCCATTCAGTACCTAAAGCCAAGGGCAAACAAGGTCTTCTTGCTTCCTGCTTTGGGAGAAACCTTGGTTCACCTTGTCCTTAGGTGTGTGGCCATTTCAAATTTACTCTTGGAGGTTTCAGGCACGTGGTGGAATAATGTGAGTTTCTTTTCTACTCTTTTTTCAAAGAAACATAGAGCAAGACATGTAAAAATAAAATTTAAAAACCCAACAAAATTTAAAACAAATCAACTAAAGCAATTAAGAGATGTATGTCCTTTGGGTCCAACCCCACTGGTGATTTTTCTTACTGCAGCTACTCATTGACTAGAAACCAACAGATGAAAATGTTGGTTTCAGTGATTTCATATTTTCTGATATATTCCCTGCCATGGCAGGTCAGGATGTAACCCCACAGCTTGTCCTGCCTAACTAACCTAATTCTCATTCCTTCTGTGTGGAGCAGCTCACTCTTACGTATGCCAGCAACAAGCTATATTAAGTAGTACTTAAGATCACCCTAAGCAGTTTACACAGAGGCATCCCTTGCTCTTCTGTGTCTCATCAGTTGGCCAATGGCTGTAGATATTTCTGACCCCCTCCAAGTTCAGGATTCTTTGGGGAAGATACCCCTGGTTAGAGCAGAGGTTGTGAGTTTTAGCTGGTTGTCTCAGCTGACAAGCAGCAAAAGCAGGAATCAGACAGTCATAGGAAGTGGGGCACATATTGCTCATCACTGCAGCTCCTTTCACGTGCCATTGCTTCTTCAGGTGTTCAAGAAGGCCGTGGTTGGTGGGTAGTTCTGAGATGGGGAATAATTGTTAAATTAGAAATAACAGAATTCATTTTTTTGGTCATGGTGGGTTTACTCCATGTTGTACTGTTTCAACAGCAGATTAAGGATGATCTTTTCATACCCAGGCCGTGTGTATCTACCCTCTGGCTGGAAGGGGAAATCACTGGTAGGTATCTGTGGGACAGCAGTGAAGGTACACCTGCAAGGAGTTTGGTCTTTCATGGACTCTCTGGTAGATATTAAAAAAGCAGAGCTGTACATGTCACTTAAATTCAGACAAATAACAACACTCCATGAATTCTCCTGCTACTTGTACCTCAGAGCTCCACTTTTCAGCTGGTGTCTTGTATTATTCCATTATTATTATCCGTTCATTGACACTGTCTTTCCCTAATGCCTGTGGGGAGCAGGTGTTGTTTTACAGAGAACATTCTCACTTTAGCAATCTAAAATATAAGCTGCTCACTGGGTGAGAAAGAGCCAAAAGGCACCACAAGATCCATTAAAACAGAAGGAGGTTCCTGGCTCTAAGTCTGTGCATTGACCACTGCACTGTGTTTGGTTGAAGTAATAATGCCAAAAGCAACCAAGAATGGCGAAATCTGATTTCCCAGAAATCCAGGCAAGTTGTGTCCATTCCAGCTGTGGAAGGGAGGCAGAATGGGGTTGTGGCTGTGTCTGTTTTATTTACCATCACACTCTGATACTAAATTTCTGCTTCTTGGTTCCTCATGATGAGTGAAGTGCTGCCTTGGCAGACCCTGTGACGAGGTGTACGTGAAACCACGCGGTTGGGCTTTGTGCAGAGCATTCCGGTGGCTTAGCACGCTTTTAAGTCAGACTGAAGTACCAGTGATATCCCAACATACCTTAAATTATTTTGACTTAGAATTTAATCCCTGGAAATAAGCACGTTTGCATTTCAAGTAAATTTCCAGTTTAATTAAGCGACTACGTCTGGGTGACATGAGACCAGATTAGTCTCATTCCAGCACATGCCTCGGTTTGCAGATGCACTCAAGAATCTGCCATGGAAAGCTGATTGTCTTGTTCTGTTTGTGTTTGATTGTGCACTAGCATTACATATCCTGCCCTCCAACTGTCCATCAGGAGAGAACAGTCAGAATACTTAGGGGTGGAAGAGATGCTCTGGCAGGTGATATTTGTGTGAAAAGTATTATTGTGAAAGATCTGGGACTATATAAGTGCAGTTCTTTCCTATGAATCAGAGGTGTGCTGATGAAATAATCCTCTTTTAACAGCAAGGTCTTTTTACAGCCCACAGAATGTCCTGAAGACACAATACCCAGCCTGAGCTGGGAGCAGCACTGATTTACTTCATGTGCACTGGATACCCTCCAAGGCAGAGAACCAAGTGGAGAGTCCCAAGAAGTATGTGCCTTTTGTCTGCCTCTGGAAGGCATCCTGCTTTAAGCAGCAAACAAGGGAGCTCCAGCTCCTGTGAACTGACCACGGACCTCCAGTGCCTTCTTTAACACATGTAGCTGTTTAAGGATATAGTTTTCCCAGTTTTTTTTACAAACTAGAGATACACACAGTACAGCTAAGGCAATCTGGTTATTACAGAAGCTCAGTTGAAACGCTTCTTTCTGCATCTATTTGTGGTATAAGCACTTATTTAGGAGGAAGCCCTTGCTGTGTACTTTCAGATGGTGAAGTTGGTATAATCAGACATTGTCAAATTCTGGACTGATTGCTCAGTGGAAATATAGATACTGTCCAGCCCTCCAAAAACTGTTCCTGCTTTGGTGTTAAATACTTTCACCTGCCCTCTGAGCCAGCATCTGAAGAGGAACGAGTGAACCCTGGGGGAGTGTTGTCCCTTTGCTCCTGCATAGCAGACTGGTCTCTGTAATGTAGTCCAGCATTCTGCTCCAACAGGAAAAAAAAAAAAACAAACCAAACTGTAAAAGAAATAATTTTAACAGTCAGGAGGATTTTCCCTAAAGGCTCCAATATTGAACCTAACTCACATGTTTGGACAAAGTTAAATGTGTAATGATAAAATTTTGCTCAGCTCTTAAGCAGCACCTGCAATCTATCGAGCAGCTCTGCTGGCAACACTGAAACCAATATCCAAATGATTAAAGGTCCTCTGACACAAGTACCAAGGAGGATTAATGAAGGATTAATGAAGCCTCTCCTATAACATTGGTATGTATTGCTGTATGTATTGTATGTAGTTAAGTCATACAGCACTCTGAAGTGATTGCTGCTCAAGGTGCTACAACATTTTGGGTTGATAATGTTCTGCCTGGTGCAAACCACGTGATATAGATGTACTGGGCTCAGTTTTCCACCACTCCTGTCCATCTTTTTGCAATGCAATTGTATTTCCTTCACTTGCCAACATTGCCCCCCTGGTTGTTGGAGCTGTCCATTATGTGGGTGAAACATTACTCAGCAGTTGGGTGTGATACCTAGGGCAGAAAGGATCTCCCCTCCAGCCTGCCTGGGTGCTGAGAAGCCTGGATGGTGTGTGGAGCTGCTGGGCCACAGAACTGGACAACAGTCACAGTGAGGACAGCAAACACAGTTGTGTTTGCTGGCCCCACTGTGAGTGTTGTCCAGTGCTGGACCAACAGTGCTGTCCCCACTGTGACTTGTTCCAGCAACTGCATTCGAGGTTGCACCACATTTACTGTTGAGCAAAACAATGGCTCTAAACCCCCCAAAGTCAGCGTGGTTTTGCTGTAAGAGTTCAGAATCATGGCACAGAGAGTGTCTCTAAACCAGGTGATAGAAGTGACGTGCTCCTCTACACCAGCACACCACACAGAGCTGCACAACACACAGCTGCTCGTCACAGACACACGTTTTCAACAAGGGGGACAAACAGGGTGCCCGTTCAAAATACTGTTCTTTATTGACATAGCTAAAGATAAGGGCTTGCAGCATGGTACAAGTTTGTGTAAAATTTGCATATTCCATGTTCCAACTAGTAGCTGGAATGAGGTTCTGATGAGCCTTATTTATCACTGTTAATGGCTGCCCTTGATTGACTATCGATCACTTGATATTAAATATCCTAAAAAGATATTTTCCTAAGTTGAGGCATGAACAGACTCGTGGAATCTAAGATGTTTACTGTAAGCTTTTTAGGAAGTTAACAACGCTGTCCAGTCCCCTTTTCCCAGATGGAAATGAGAAACCACAATAATCATATAAGCTTATGATTCCATGGAATCCATCCTCGAGGTGGTACCAGGTCACTCGAACACCGTTGTCCTCCAGTCTCTTCTTGTAAAGCAAGCCATCATCCCTCAGCACATCATACTCACAAGTCAAGATGAAAGTCTCAGGCAACTGCTGAACAACAGCATCTTCAGCTAACAGCGGGCACAGGTTGGGCTCACAGAACCTTTTCACCGTCTCGTAAACTTCAGCTATAAAATCAGTGGGCCTAAGCGGCTTCACACCTCTGACCTTAAATTCTTCAGGGATGTTATCTGGACTCACCCACTTCCTGTACTTCAGCCTCATATCTGGAGGAATATGAGAGCCCTCCAAAACCTCTTGCATGTGCAACGCATCCCCGTTCAGGTACTGCAAAGCAAAGAAAGCAGCACGTTCTCGGAATAACAGAGGGACTCCTCTGTTCTGCTGGTAGGATGGCAGGTTGAAGTCCAGTGCCTGAAGGCCTGGGTAGATCAAGACCTGAGCACGCAGTTTGGGCAGGTCTGGTCTACCTGCAAGGGTCTGGCTGACAGCTGCAGCTAGATTGCCCCCAGCACTGTCCCCACAGACAATGACTCGGCCAGGATCCACGCCGTAGTGCTCGATGTTCTTCATGAAGTGTATGGTGGCAGCAAGACAGTCTTCATATGCAGCAGGGTATTTGTGCTCAGGAGCTAAACGGTACCTGATACACAGAAGAAGCGTAAAGAGGAGTATAAGAGAAGGGAATGTCATTGGTATCAGTCAAGAATCCTGTGATGTCTTCCAGCCCTATCATTTTTGGGGTGTTTCTCCTCCCAGTCAGGATATTCCTTGCCTCTTCAGCAGGCACTCCTCAGCCAGTGACTGAGGATGAGCTGCACACTGTCTATTCAATCCCAAGGGCTCAGGAAAGCAGCTCTGTCTTCTGAACAAATCTTTGGACATCTCTTAGTCATACTGAAAACTCCCTGTATACTCCTGACAAGGTAACAATTCTGTGCCCCTGCTTCCTATGTGTAAAATGCAGGTCATACAGTGTGATTGTTCTCTCTTTTTCTATAAATCATATTTGGATCATCTTATTACATGTTCATATGTTCAGCACAAGTTAGACTCTTTTACTTAGGTTTTGTATTGGCTTTTTGATATTTTTTTAAGCATGTCATGTATTTCCATTTGGGTCTATCTATGAACTGTGAAAGAGCTGTGGAATCTCTGTTACCACTATTTGCCTCTATGGATTTCACTGAATTCTATAGATACTTCTCTGCAAAAACAACCCATGTTTAAAACCAGTGCAGCTCTGCTATGGCATCAGAGCCACAATCATCTCCAAACAATGAAACTGGGTAGGGTTCACTTACTGAACAGATACAACGACCGATTCGCTTTCTCTGGATATGTAGCGGCACACCTTTTCATAGGTATCTGAAAAATAAATATATCCATTAGTGCTTTGCTACTTCCCCAGTCTTTGAGATTGTGAGGGAATGTTCATTCCAGAAAGCCATGTATTTGTCCTCAGACATCCTCCCAAACCACATGCTGAAACCTCCTCTTATTAATTTATTTTTATAAAGAGGAGAATGTTCTTTCTACCTCACTACATTACCTCCAGAAAATATCTTACCAAGACTTCCAAACACCCAGCCTCCTCCATGAAAGAAGATGATACCTCTCCTTCGCCCATCAGAGGTAGCTTTAGGCTGATAAACCCTCACAGGTACTTTGTTAAACTGCAGATCCTGGATAAAGAGCTTTGGATCCACCCCTAGTTTCCGTCCTTGTCGTACGTATCGGCCAAAAGTGATTTGACTGCAAAGTCCAGTCTTCTCCAAAATCTTCCCCTGTTAAAGGTAAAAGAAATTAAGGCATCTTTAAAAGCCTTGAGTTAGCCAAGACGTAAAAAGTCTTGAGATAGCCAAGGTATAAGAACTCTGCGTCATACTTACACTGTATTTGAGGGAAATTTTAAAGAAACACAGAGCTTATAAAAAAAATGTGGTAATGTTGTGACATGAATATACCATAAGAAGATAAAAATAACAGCACAGGAAGTTAGAATAAGTATTGCAAGGACTGTTCACAGAGTAGGATAATGGCTATGTGTCTCACAAACACTCCCAATTCCTGTACTCCAAGTACTGATAGGACAGTTCATTCTAAAAGCTTATTTAATCCTTGGGTTTTGCCTTCAGAAAATTGTGGAAAACAGTGAAGAAAAATAACTCCACAGATTTCTTGATAGGAATGCCCAGTCCTAAGAAAGCAAGAGGTCCCAGACAGAGTCAGAAAATCGGGTGTGTTTTACCATAAAGAAGACCTTTTACCTTTTATCAGACCACCTGGGATCCAAAGAACCACGAAGAGCTAGGCTGCATGTACAGCAGTTTGATTTGAGAACAACACTTTCCCCAAGCTCTTACGTCCCACAGACTATGAAAAATTGACTTCCATTACTCCAATCCAGTGTAATTTTACTATCACACCCAAAATTTTATGTAGGCCATTCAAATTGGCCATCTCAACATTGTAATTGCTGATATTGTCCTGCACACCTCTGTGCTCACTCTTGCTTCATTTGTACATGATAACAACGATGAAACGTCCTATGTAGAAAAAGCAATAAAAGCTTTAATAGTTCTTCACTGTATAAATTAATATTCCTGAATTAGACCATAAAACTCGGTGAATTTGCAAATCTTAAGTGCTGAGTTGTGTTCTGCTAGTTATTGTGTTGTACTTGCACTACAGATTTACTGAGCCAAATCAAGACGCTTCCCTTCCCAACGCTCTTGTGGCGATCTTGTGAGCTAGGATATAAATCTGATGCAGTAAGTGAAGAAACAAAAGGCTGGGCACCAAATTAATTAATGGAATCAAACAAATAAACTGTTACAGTTCAGTTACTGAACAAGATCCCAATTTTAAACGCTCAGCGAGACTCTTCATCCACACCGCTGCTGTCACGTGCTAGCGGGACTCAGGAGAGCTGGGTAGCTTTGTCTAATTTCCAGAGGATGTAAACGGTGTAGGAATCGGTATGGAGGAAAACAAGGTCTGTGTGACAGCAGAGGCGATGGGTGGCTAAAGGAGCGAAGGAGGAGACTTAAGGTTCAACATTAATGAAAGATGCACCAAGTGACAGCAGAAGAGTTTAGGAGAGCTCTAATGCTGTTTACGCAATGCTGTAAAAGGGACTCCAGGGATTAAGTAAAGCAGCCCTAACCGGATTTTGCGCCATAAATGTCATCCGTGGCAGGAGCCGCTGAAGGGCTGTAGTTTTCCCTCCGCAAGGTGACTTCGCCCATTGCTGAGGGCAGTTATCAGGCAAAACACCAGCTCAGCTCTGAATTCGCGACTGAAGTCGCACGGCCGTTAGGCAATCTCTGCTGACCAGCCCCAGCGCGCTGCTGCCGAACCTGCCGGGGGGTCTGCCCGACACACGAGCGGTGTCCCGGCGAGGGGACGCGGCACTTCCCACCCCACCGCCCCCAACCCCGCCCCGGGCATCGCAGGAGGGCGGCAGGGCCATGCGGGTCTTCACCCGGGCTCCTTTCTGTCGTTGTTCTCCCGTCCCGGAGCAGTCCGTAGGCCTGGGCTTGGGGGTCCGCCCCGGGTTTCGTNCCCTCGCCCGGCCCGAAAGGAGACCCGCGGCGGCGGGCGCGACTCACCAGGGCCGCCGTGCCCAGGAGGACGGCCAGGACCAGGCGCAGCTTGGCGGGCTGGTTCACGCCGGGCGGGATGTCGTAGCTGGGGAGGCCGAGGAGGACCGTGG